>JARHVA010005755.1:192500-202500 GCA_037957365.1 Torreya grandis
ACAAAACAATTTCCTAGACCCAAAAAAAGCCTTTTGCAAGCTCCTAAAAAATTATTTCCCCTACCGACATCGATTTCCCAATCGATATAAGTCACACTTTCTAATTAACCTCAGTAGCCTAACTGACATTTACAACTATGGATTTTAGTAACCTCTCTAAAACCCACATAGACAACTTCTAAAATACAAATCAAAGATACCACCTACACTCAGTTACTCTTTGTTGCACTCAAGTTGTGAACAATGGTAACATATATATTTTCCTCTCTCTTTACTATTTATTACTCTTTTGTCTCTCAAAAGTGGACTATCATCTCTAATAAATTTTAACACTTCCTAGAACAAGCACGTAGCTTGACAACCCACTCATATATCTACAAACAGATAATTTTGTGGTAGTGCTTTCTTACTTTCAAGTAGTCCTTACCAATCAAAGAGGAGTGCTAACAACATCTAGATACAATGTGCAAACCAATCTAGGTTTATTCTAATCACTTATCCCTATCTTTCTTTTATATTTTTCTTTAGACTTGAAATAGACATAATTTTAGCAAGACATTTCTAGCACGCCTAATGGGACCCTAGAGTTTTCCTTGGGTTCATTATTTATTTTAAGCATTCATTTAGGTGAATTATAATGAAATTTTCATTTTTTGCACTTTCTCCTTCTTTTCTCCCTCAAAGCAAAATATTCAACATTTCATTTTCTATTTAAGGGAAATAAAGTAAAATTTCTCCTTCCTTGCTACTTTTCTTTTCTCTTTGCCTCTAAAAGCAATTTATCATTTTTCTTACAAGTTAAAAGAATATTTTCTTTATTTATTTATTACATGCATTAGGATAGTGAATTTCATTCTCTACTCCTATTTCATCATTATTTTTCATTCAAATCTAAACATTTTTTTATTTCAGTTTAAAACTTACTACACTTCATTGTTTGCTTGCTGCATATTAACTCACCTAGTTAATTATAATCATTATGAATGAATTGTAGTGCACCTATGTTACAAAACCAAATCACACTCACACAAAAAAACATATAAACTCACTTGAGACAAGGCCCATCAATATTTCATCACCTGGTGGATTACCTTACCCTACCCAGCTATCCTGCTTAGATTTCACCACTAAGGGGAGAACCCACTCCATTCTCTAGTGGAGTATAAACTCTAGGCAAAAGGTATATTTTGGCTAAGTAGTTTGGCTTGGCTTTAGGTCTATGAAGTGCAAAGATCAAGCTCCTATAACAAGCCACATACCTAGTCTAACACAAATTTCCTCTTGAGCACTAAAACTAGCCTAAAACTAGCTCTAGATTGCTTTTTATTACCTTCATTAACCAATTTTTCTTCTCATTATCTGATTAAGGCATAAGCAACACAAGACTAAAATTAATCTCTAGGAGTTAATAATTAGTGGTTGTATGTTCTTTTTCTAATTTTTTACTTCCTTCTATATTTTGGAGTTGGTTAGGACATTTTTCTATTAATTCACAAAATCAACACTATTTTTAATACTCAGGTTGTATAACCTATTATATCAAGTTTTCTAAGTGTTATTTCTTCTTACACGACCTCTTACATTCTCTATTTTACCTAGATTCTACCTCTAGGTTTCTAAAACATTAGATTTTCCATCTTCTAGGATCTCATAGTGACCAACATCGGTTAATTCCATTGCCGTCACTAGACTTTATCCTACTGACATCAATTAATTACACTGATGTCGACAAACTTTGATTACTGACATCCGTCAAGTGATTGACATTGGTGACTGTGTAATTTTAATTTGCTCAAAACAACAAGCTAAAATATCCTAATTACCTATACCCAAACCTAGATTTTTCTTATTATATCACTAATATATAGTATTAAGAGTATTTATACTTCTTGCATGGTATTGATGTGAGCCCAAGCCAAAATTATTTCAGATTATGTAAGCCGATAACCACTTCTACCTTCCCCTCTTGTTCTTGATTCTATCATGGAGCATACTTTAGATATAGAGCATACTCCTATCCCCAACCAAATTTGTATTATGCTTGAAGGAGATCAAGATTTTGTTAAATTTCTTGATCGTAATATGGTAGCCCTTCAGTATTACCTTGCCATGAGCCAAACCCACAATTCTTCAGGTGACCCACTATATGTTATGCCAACCTCTCTAATGGAGACAACTTCAATTTCAACTATCTTCATTACTTTCACCATGGTTACTCAAACCACCACTTTGAAAAGTAACCCAACCATAAATAATGTCTAAATTTTAGCATCGCCAACTACCTAATCCCACCTAAACCCTAGCATGACTTCCCTACTTTCATAATCACAAGTGGTTCAGTCAAGTCTCACCCAATTTTAGAATTTGGTGGTACCTATTCCATCTAATCTCATATATATAATTACTTGAGTTATGACTCTCTCTTCATCTAGTATAACCATGTCAATAACCTAGCCTATAATAACAACATCCAACCAAAGCATAATCTCTAACCTAATAGGACAAGCCCCTTTTCTTTTTGTCCCCTAGCCTGTGACTCATTATCCTTATGTAGCACCAACACAACCTCATCAAGCTATGTTATACACTCCCTCTAATTCCTATCAGGTTCCCTATAACTTAGGATGTATCTCCCAAACAAATCCCCCTCTAGACCTCATTAAGATGTTGATGGATAATATGTCTAATCTAGAGAGATCTATTTTAGGTTTAAAAAATGTGTTATCTTATGATCAGATATGCAATGAACCCATCCATCCTTTTTTGCCTATTCACCCTTATCCAATCCAATGGGAACTCCCCAAATTTACTCATTTCTAGAGTAAAGAGGACCCACAAAAACATTTTCAAGCATTTGGACATACTTATTATTTATTAGGGCACAATGATGATGTCTCTTTCGGGTGCTTCTTTGGATTGGTATAACTCTATAACTTGGCACTCCCTTTTCCCATTTACCCAACTCACACAAATATTCCTATACCATTTCTCTATTAACATTTCTAAAAAGGTTTCTATTACAGACCTTTATTCTATTAGATAATTTGATGATGAGTCTATCAAAAATTTTTTCACTTATTGGAGAGGCTTGATCAATTAACTCTCCTTCTCCTTACCCTAACCTAATATTATTGAGCTCTTCTTGAGGGCATGTGCTAATCAAATTTTTTCCACGCTCAAAGTAAATTTTTTTTGCACATTTGATGAGGCCTTTACAATGGCATGAAAACTTGAGATTAGGGCTATAAATGAAGGCAAATTCAAGTTGTATAGTAAGAATTCCAATTCCAAATTTAATGACTCTTCTTCTTCTAAAAATTTTCCTTCTAACCAAAAATTTAACAACTCCACCAACAAAGTGGTCATTAAATCAGCTTCTTCCACAACCATAAACCAAACTAATTCCTCAACTTCCCACAATCTGACCAAGCAATTCCAACAATAGTATGAACAAATACAATACACTCCCATTGGGGAGTCATATACTTCTATTTTGGAAAAACTATTGTATTAAGGTGTCATAACCCTTCCTCAAATCAAACCTCTTATACAATTTGACCCCTCCCATCCTATTCCAACTTGGTACAAGGAGGATGATTTTTGTGGCTACCATCAAGTTAAAGGCCACAATTATAATAACTATAAATCATTTAAGAACATTGTTCAAGACATGCTTGATAGGGATGATCTCATCTTGGATAATCTTAATGCACCCACAAATCAAAATATATATGTGTTCAAACAACCTTTTCCTAACCATTCACCCAATCAAAATATTAATTAGACCATGACTAACTCATGTGATCATAATATCCATATAGTTAATATGGTCTTTCCTTTACCTCTACTTCAACCTCTCCCACATTAGGAGGCACCCATTTTATCGACTCCTCCCTCATAGTCAGTGGCATTTATTTTCCCATTCTTACTCCTCAAGTAGAAGATCCTATTTCATCTAATCCACTTCTACATGATGAAGAACCTCCTTTACCACTCCTTCCATCAAAGGAACCTATATTTCTAATTCCTTTTATACAAATGTTACCTATCCTCTTACCACTTGAAGACCATGCCTTACCCATTCCAAAACCACATGTTGAGGGGAAAATTATTCCTATGTTATACCCTCTTAAGCAACCCTCTTCACCTACCTCTCCTCCATTGATATAGAGTAATACCCCATACACTTTGCCTTTATACCGAGAAGAGTAAGTGTTATCTACTCCTACATTAGACGAGAGACATATTGAGCCTACCCCAATTCTACCACTTATACTACTTCTTTTACCTATGGAGGATCATAATTTACCTATTCCTCACCCACATTTTGAGGGAGAAATTATACCTATGCACTACCCCCTTGAGGAAACCTCTTTGCCTACCTCTCCTCCACCCATGGAAGACAATGCCTCTTCTCTTGTCTCTATCAAAGAAGACCCTATTGTGGCTCTTTCTCATCTTTGGCCTGAAGTAGTAGAGACCAATAATTCCCCTCTTTCTCAATCACATTAGCCTTATAAATAGGAAACCATAAGGCCTACATCAACTTCATCTAAAGCCTTCTCATGGTTGGTGAAAAGTCTAAAATTTCTTGACTCCATGAAGCTAGATCATGTCATATTTTGGGTCTAACTTGACACTCCTTATCTTATACAATGAGTGTCAACCTTTACCACCAACCCTCTCACTACCCTTTACTCCAAGGTCTTTGAAAAATATAGAGCTTCTTCACCAAAATCACCATAAGCTCATCCATTTATGTCAGAACCCTCACCCTCATAGGAATCTACCACATTAAAGTAGATTAGGTCTTTAGGCATATGCCCCATCTCTAATATAATTCATCCATAGGTGAAATTAGATCTAACTCTCCAACCATAAGCTGGAGTTTCATGGCCTAAACTATATAAAGATGTTAAGATTCCTAGATCTCATCGATCCTTCCCTCTTCAACCTTCAACTTTATCATCGATTTTGGGACTGCACCCCTTTACTTTAGTTGGAGTATCACCAAAAGTGCTAGCCCACTTGTAAGATCTCATATCTTTTTCCTACATCAAATTTTTCAATATTCCATAATAAATATTCTTTATATTAAGCCTTATATCCCTCTTAGATTGAAGCCATCTTGGTTTAATGATACACAAGTGTGTTTATATCATCGTTCATCTTGACATGATACTGAGAGTTGTAAAGATCTCACAATAGTCATTCAGTAAAACTTTGATGTTGACACTCTCTTTGTTGATAATCCCATTAACCTTTCTATTATTCCACCTCGAGCATCCATAATGCCTCATACTGTTCCACCTAAATTTAAACCCAAAGATGTTGTCGTACCCCCTTTACCAGCTCTTTCACCTATATTTTAGATCAACACAGTTAATGTGGCCACGTGGTCACAAAATCAAAAATATAAAGGTAAGAAAAAGGTCATTACTCTTTGGGATCATTCCTTTTCCAAATATACTCCTCCAAATCCCAAGATTTCCATCTTGGGTGTCTTGAAATTAACATCTTCAGACATTATTCAAAGCTTGATGGTGAAATAGCTTTACCAAATTCCTATGAAAATGTATTTATATGAGTTAATCCAAAACTCACCCCAACACCATCAAAATTTTATAAGTGCCTTACAATCGGTTGAGGTACAACTTGATGATCCCCAACCTCTTTCAGCTTTGGTCAGCTCTCTTAATTCCATCTCCCTAGTTTCCTTTAATAATTTAGAAATTCCACCTCAACACCCTAAAGATCAAGATTTTACCCTTCTTATTACTACATATATTGATCAAAATCATGTTAAAAGAGTAATGATTTATGGGGGAGCTAGTATTAATATTATTTCCACCCATTCCTAGAAATTGTTAGCTCTTCTTGATAATTGTGTGTCTCAAACTGATGTGGTGCTCTGCTCTTTTAATGATACCACAACTATTACAGTGGGTAATATTGTCTTATATATCTATTGTCTTATATATCTATGTACTATTGTCTTATATATCTATGTAGGTCCCAATGATTTTCTCCTTCCATTAAAGACATCATCTTCTCCACATGATAGTTATGAAGCTTCCACAAGTTCCACTACCCTAGTTACATAGATATTGATAACACAAATTCTTGACAAAAATCCCATGGAGGAAACTTTTAAATGTTTGTCACTCAAAGAATATCATTTTTTGATGCTCAACATGTTCCATACTCCAAAATAGTATGGAAACCTTCATACACACCCAAATTATGATACCTATGTTGGGATGGTCATCCCTTATGGCCTCCTAACCTTAAAACTAATTTCACATATGGGGGAATTGATTAGGTTCTCATTGTCAACAATCCATCCTCTTTACCACAACCATTTACTTATGACTTCTCTTTCCTAAGAAATCCTAAGGAAAGGATTTGGTTTGGGTCATTATGATTAGGGTGTTCATACACCCATTGAATATCCCAATATAAAAACCATTGAAAATGCCAAAAAGAGGCATGGAGTGGGTTATGATGAACCAACTCAACTCACCAAAACTTCCCATATACCAATTATTGAAGAGCTAGTCTCTCTTTCACCTTATTTTCCACCATCACCTACCAAATCAGAGGTATCTATACCTCCTATTTTTTTTTTCAATAAATTTCATCCTTTTAGGGCCTCTCACCTATCACCAGGGTAAGGAAACAAGGTCCCTTCCTCTCGTTCATCCTAAAATGATTGATGAAGACTCTCCCATTATTAACACTATCTATTGTTAGGATAATTACTTTATTCTCACATACATGGGTGAAGATGATTCCTATATATAATGATCACTCCCATCTAAAACACAAGCTATGTTAAATGAATCAACCATTGGATCAATTTGCCTTCTCATGATAGCCCCCGCATCCTCAAGATTGGCCAATCTTTGGATTATTCTAAGAAAGAAAATTATGCCACATTTCTTAATAACCATATCAAATCCTTTGCTTGGTCTTATAATGACATGCCTAGTATTAACCCCTCTATCATCACCCATAACATTGTCACCAATCGAGATGCTAAACCTATTAATTAGAAGCTTCAGAATATGCATCCTTATATTGCTTTCCTTGTCAAATAAAATCTCCAACACCTCCTTTATGTTAACTTTATCCAACCCGTTGACTACTCACAATGGGTTTTTAATATTGTTGCTATCATAAAAGTGACCATAAGAATCAACATTTGCACTGACTACCATGACCTAAATCTCACTTGTCCAAAAGATGACTTCACATTGCCATGTATCGACCAACTTATTGATCTAATAGCTAGCCATGAGATGTTATCATTTATGGACAAGTTCTCTAGATATAATCAAATATTAGTTACTCTTGAGGATCAACAAAAGACAACCTTCATTACCCCATGGGGGAATTTTTGCTATCAAGTCATACCTTTTGTTTTGAATAATCTTAGTGTTACCTACCAATGTGTTATGACTTACATCTTACATGATCTCTTACACAAAATTATGGAAGACTACATGGATGACTTACTCAAAAAGTTCATATTTTTCCAAGATCACTTGATGATTCTCAATATCATATTTACTCATATCCTCCAATATAACATTCAACTAAACCTAAAAAAATGTGTCTTTGGTATCCTTTTTGGTAAGCTCTTAGGTTTTATTATTTTTCTCCATGGTATTGAAGTTGACCCTACTAAGGTTCACACAATACTAGAGATACCTCCACCTACTAATATCAAATAACTCCGTAGATTACAAGGTAAAATTTAGTCAATCCACCACTTCATCTCCTAGTTGTCAGATAATTGCCAACCCTTTCACCATCTCTTTAAAAAAGATGTCTCCTTCCATTGGAATACATATTGTTAGGAAATTTTTGATTCACTCAAATAGTATCTCCTTTCCCCACTAATTCTCATTCCACCTAAATAAAATCATCCTTTCTACCTTTACATCTCTATAAAAGACCATTCTCTAAGTGTTATGATTGCACATCGAGATGATCACCATCGAGAATAGGTAGTTTACTACATAAGCCACACATTTATTGATTATGAGACTCAATATACCCATATAAAAATCTTTGCCTCTCATTGGTATTTTTAGCCTCCAAGCTCCACCATTACCTCTTAAATAACAAAACCTACATGGTCACCCATACTGATCCCCTCAAATACATGCATTTCAATCCATATCACAACCAATGTGTAGCTCAGTGGCTCATTCTCCTTAAAAAATTTCACTTAGAGTTTATTCAATAAAAGTCTATCAAGGGGAAAATGATCACTAACTAGTTAACTACCACCCCTTTACCTAAAAACCAACCTTTAAACCTCAAATTCCCTGATGAATCCATTACAACACTCTCCACTGATGACATATCCTATCAAATGATGATGTTTTTTTATGGGTCTAAATGTCAATATGGTGGGGGTGTGGAGGTAATTCTTATTCCTCTAGATGGTGAGCCTATGCCTTTATCATTTAAACTAGATTTTGAATGTACTAGCAATGTGGTTGAATATGAGGCTTTGATCTTAGGGCTTTAAATAACCATCTTCTTGGGTATCAAATCAATAACCATTTTTGGTGATTCTCAACTAGTGGTTAAATAGGTTATTGGTTCCTACCTATGCAAAAATGAAATTTTGTAGTGGTATAAACATCATGTAGATATGTTGTTTGGATCATTTGAATCCTATTTATTACAAGCTATTCTTCGATCTAAAAAAAAGTTTGCTAACACAATGTCTTCACTTGCTTCACATGTACCCTCTTCTTGAAAAATCTATGTCATCATGCATCACTTCACATTACCCTCTTATGTATCAACTAACATCCTTTTTATCAAAAATGTAACATACAACCCACATGACTTATGGTACAAGCAACTCATTGATTATCTTTCATTTTCTATTACCCCTTTTGATCTCTCCAATAATGTGAGATGTGCCTTCATAAAACATGTTGTTCATTACATTATGCTAGGGGGAATTTTCTACAAGTGACATTTTGATGGTCTCTTCCTTAGATGCCTCACTAGTACTGAGACTCGCTTCACTATTAAGGAAGTCCATGATGGGATTTATGGTGGAAATTTTAATGGTTACATATTTGTCAAGTGTATCCTTTGACTCAACTATTATTGGCCAACATTCCATCAAGACTATGGTGATTACGTTCAACATTATGTCAAATTTCAACAACATGCTAACCTCCTTCACATTCTAAGTCATGCCTTACAATTTTCCAAAGACTTAAAGCCCTTCTCCTAATGGGGCTTGGATCTCTTCGATGAGATTAACCTTTATTCATCCCTCCATCACCATTCGATCATTACTACAACTGAATACTTCACCAAGTGGGTTAAGGCCATTCTTCTCATCTCCACTAAGGCTAAAAAAAATATTAACTTTATCAAACCATCACATCATCTATCATTTTGGTGTCTCACATAAAATTATAATAGATAATGGCAAATCTTTCAAAAATAAGATTGTCTAAAGTCTTTGTGATACCTTTGGAATCAAATTAAGCTTCTCATCACCCTACTATCCACAAGTGAATGGATAGGCAGTAAATTCTAACAAAACATTGACCAAAATTCTCATGAAGGTAGTCAATGATACAGGAAAATATTGGCACACACCATTCCCTTTGCTTTATGGGCTTATCATACTAGCATTTGAACCCTTATGAGTGTTACACCTTTTTTCTTGGTCTATGAGATGGAAGTTATTTTGCCTATTGAGATTCAGATTCCTTTTCTTCACATTTCTCTAATAGACATACTTAATAATGATGAATTTTACTAAGAAAATTTGTCTCAACTCAATTTTATTGATGACCATTGTCTCATAGCCTTCAACCACCTCCAAATTTATTAAGAGTGTATCAAATACACTTACAAAAAAAACCTCAAGGAGTGAGATTTCAATATCAGAGATCTCATCTTAAAGGAAAATCAATATGTGACAAACATAGAGAAAAGCAAATGGGGTAAGTTT
>JARHVA010005755.1:207500-385000 GCA_037957365.1 Torreya grandis
CTTTGAACCAAAGTGGTTCAATGGTTCAACAGTTTAATGGTTCAAGCTGCCTTGATTTGGCCAAGTGTCTTGAAGTTGATGAACCAATTAAAGTGATTGAACTTTGAACCTTGATGAAGCACTTAACTCTTACCAAATAATTGAACTTGTTGAACCTTGAACCCGTTGAACCTTTGAACCAAAGTGGTTCAATGGTTCAATGGTTCAGTGGTTCAAGTCTCCTTTTTACACTCAAATGCTTGTTGATGGAGATTTTCAATTGAACTAAGCCTCTGAACCAATCCCAGAAAATGACTAAGTGTTGAAAACTGATTCTTTTGACTGAAACCACCTACAGAAGCCTTTGAACCTGTATAAATGAACCTACCTGTAGAGTCTATAGAAACAAAGTCTGTAGAAATCAACATGTAAAACCCATTGAACGTGCCTTGTAGAGTCTATAGATTTTCTGAGAAGATTGGAAAATGAGGAATTTGAATGTCTAGGACAAATTTTGGAAATGGAAGAGACAATTTTGGTCTAGAAGACCAAAATAGTTCAAATGTTGTCCCAAAAATGACTGCTACTTTTGGAGAACAACAGCTGGCTCCAGTTGGGGAACTTCTGTCAATTACAAAATGAATTAAAAGGAGTAGAATCCAAAATTTATAATGTCTTCATGTGTACCATTGGGCTTCAGAATCATGCTACCCAAAAATGAAAGGCATCAAAAAGAAAATAAACAAAATAAAACAGAATTAAAACTGTACAAATATACATATATACAGAGGCAATGATCTGATACTTCAAGAGTTGAAGTGTTTTAGATGCTAGCCATTGTGGGGTAGAGAAAAGAGTGTGCCATCTTGGTATTTCAATAGAAAGCTATTTTTGCCAATGTGTTGATGAATTATAAATGGGCCTCTCCAAAGGGAGTCAAACTTTCCATGCATCCCCTTTGGTTCTCTTCTTTTGTCTCACAGCAGGACTTGATCCCCAATCTGGAAATCATGATTTTTGGCCTTTTGATCAAAGAGTTTCTTTACCAGACTTTGATGAGTAGCAATTCTATCCACCACCATGGTTCTCTATTCCTCTAGATGAGTCAGGCACATGATTCTTTTGTCAAGAGAACTCTCATATGTCTGATCTTCAATGGCTTTTACCAATTTCAAGGCTGGTAACTCTAAGGTGATTGGTATCTCAACATTAATACCATAAAGAAGTTGAAAAGGAGACATACCAATTACCCTCTTTAGTGTGATCTTGTCTACCCATAGAGCATCAACCAATGCTTTATGCCATGTCCTTTGATTATCATCTACTAGCTTTTTGATAATAGTTACCAAATTCTTATTGGTGGACTCAGCTTGTCCATTCTCTTGTGGAAAATAATTAAAAGAATGAGAGAGTGTAATTCCATAATGAAAATAGAATTGTGTAATCTATTGAGAGGTAAAACAAGCTGCATTATCAGTAACAATTTTGAGTGGAACTCCAAACTTGGAAATGATATTCTCTTTAAGGAAGTTACGTATAACTTTTGAATTAGCATGCTTAATTGGGATTGCTTCTACCCACTTGGTGAAATAATCAGTTGCTGTAAGGACATAATCA
This sequence comes from Torreya grandis, assembly GCA_037957365.1. Lineage (NCBI taxonomy): Eukaryota > Viridiplantae > Streptophyta > Pinopsida > Cupressales > Taxaceae > Torreya > Torreya grandis. The sequence goes on from JARHVA010005755.1 coordinate 209,097, forward strand.
TGTCCAGCACTTGAAGATGGGTTTATTATACCAATAAAATCAAGTCCCCATTACTGGAAAGGTTCCTCTATGATTACTGGCTTGAGAGGTAGGGCAGTCAACTTGGGTCTTCCAACAAATTGTTGGCAAAGTTCACATTTTCTCACCCACTTATGTGCATCTTGGAAAAGAGTTGGCCAGTAATACCTGGCTCACAAAATTTTGTGAGTAGTCAATAGAGTATAAAATTGTCTTCCACAGGCTAGATTATGAAAAGATTTCAAAAGCTAGGTTTTCTGTTCTTTGTCTACACAGTGAAGGAATACTCCATCTATGCTTTTCTTATATAGGCCGTTATCCCAAAGGACAAAATTGGCAGCTTTCAACTTGATGGTCCTTTCTTTGTAAGACAAATGGGCAAGACATTCACCATAAGTCATAAAATAGGCAATACTTGAGTACCATTCATTGGTAGTGGAGACAAAAAGGACTGTTGGCGTATCTTCCACTTCAGCTTCTTCATGTTGTATATCTTCTGGCTTATTGTCAGCAATTAATTGGCATAGGCCTTTACCTCTGACCAGCTTTGTTAGCTTGATATCTAGATAAAATTCTTGGATCTTTGCAATCTAATTACCTCTCTTTGTGCCAAACACCTACTGAGTTAATATAGACTTGACTGTAGGGTCAGGAACTAAGGAAGTAGTATGTGAATTTAGAATATAAAAGCAAAAATGTTTGACTACTTTTACCAATGCATAGGCATGCTTCTCTATATTTGAATACTTTATTTCATGGGTTTTGAGAGGACAACTCATGAAAGAGATAGGGGATTCCATACCTTCCTTGTCTTGTTGAACAAGAATCACTGAAAGAGTGTGTTCAGACACATAGCTATATATGATGAAATCTTTGTGGTAATCTGGAAAAACCAAGGTAGGGGCGTGAGTAATGGCAGTCTTGATATCTTGAAATGTTGATTTGCCTTCTTTAGTCCAACTAAAGGTAGTCTTACCTTTTATCATGTTCACAATGTGTCTTGTCTTCTCAGCAAATTTAGGGATGAATCTCTGTAAGAAATTCACTTTTCTGAAGAAAGAATGAACAACCTTTTTACTTGTAGGCAAATTCAGCTCTTGAATAGATTTGACTCTGTCTGAGTCAATCTTTATGCCTTCTTTAGACACAATGTGTCCAAGGAGTTTTCTCTCTGTTACTCCAAAAATAGCCTTCTTAGGATTCAAGGAAATACCATTCTGGTGGTAGCATTCCAGCACTTATTGTAAGTGGCGTACATGATCAGATCGATGCTTTGAAAAGATAGTTAAGTCATCAAGATATACCACTATGAATTTGCCAATCTCATCTTTGAAAGACATGTCCATTGCTCTCTGAAAGGTAGCACCAGCATTTATTAAGCCAAAAGGCATTTTTTTATATGCAAATGTACCCCAAGGTGTGGTGAATGTAGTCTTGTATTGGTTAGCTTCACCAACTTCAACTTAATTATAACTTGAGAAGCCATCCAGTATTGATAACATCTCTGATCCTGTTACTATTTGAAGCACTTGGTCCATGATTGGCAAAGGGTAATTGTCTTTCAGAGATGACTAATTTAGATTCCTGAAATCTACATAAATGCAAATTTTTCCATTCTTCTTCCTTACATGCACTATGTTTGCAATCCATGTAGAATGATGGATTGGGAAGATAATTCTAGCATTTAACATTTTTTGTATCTTAGACATAATAGTACCTAAAAATTTTAGATTGTATTGTCTATATTTTTGCTTGTAGGGGATTGAATCAACCTTGAGAGGAATGTGATGGCAGATTTCATTAGGTCTAGGAGACTTCAGGTCTTCATAAGAATACGCTAAGACACCAATGTATTGATAGATCAAAGAGGTGAATTTGAATTTATTTGTTGGTGAGATTTATTTGGTCAAATCCCTGAGAGAAATTTGAATCTATTTGTTGTTGTTTGATGAATCTATCATGCTTGTCAAATAGCTTCTCAAGAAAAACTAGGCCTTTGGGAATTTTGTTTCCTTTTAGTTGTAGGAATTCTTCATTTATATCTAAACTAGATTCAAAAATAGATTTAGACTTCTGAGATTCACTGCCTTCAAAATACAACTGTCCAAAATTATCTTTTCATTCTAAGAAGGCAATGATTTGATGATCATCATTGAATATTTGCCAATGATCAGCCTTGTTAGGAACACTTGGTCTATAGACCAGCTCAATGGTATACTTGACTTCTTTGAAATCTGAATGAGGAACTAAAAGAGTTCCTAAAATAGCAAGTGCATCAGCTCTGTCATTAGACTCTATGGGTATGGTAGAAATGTTGAAAGCATCAAAGCTTTCAATTTGTTCCCAAACCAGGTTACGGTAGTGGCATAACCTCTCATTCTTGGTCTGATATAGATTTCTCACTTGATAGACCACTAATTTAGCATCCCCTTTGGCATGAAGAAACTTGATGCCTCTTTCTTGAGAAACCTTCAACCAAGCAACATATATTCATATTTAGCTATATTGTTAGTGTTGTTGAATTGTAATTTATAGGATGAAAGAAACATATCTCCTTGAGAAGATATCAAGACAATCCCAGCTCCCAAACTAGTAGAGGAACAACTACCATCAAATTCTAGAGTCCAGATCTCATCAGACACTAATTTTTCTTTAGACTTTCCCTCATCAAAGATGGAGGGTCTTTCTTCATCTGTATATAGAAAGTAGTTACCCATACCTATGGATTCAAAAAGGATTTGAGCTTCAGGAGCTAATGGCTGGGTAACTACGTATTTTGCCTCCTTTTTAGGGAGAAACCTCTTCATCACACCTTAGACAGGGATCCTTGCCTCAGATAGATCCATGTTTAATTATCCTCCCACGTCCTTGCAAAAATTTCATCTAAGCAAAATGCCATAAGATGCTAGGACGTCAGCCACCAAGGTAGTCATCTTAAATTCTCTTGTCTAGAAAGGCTATGAATGCAAATTGGGCATCTTTGATTTGCCCCAATAATGGTACTTGCTTGTTCTCTATGGAGAAACATCTCCCAAATGTCTTGGTCAATGTGAGACCAAGAGACTCAGTGACTTTAGTAGGCATGACATTGTCAGATGCGCCTGAGTTTATAATACAGTTACTCAGCTTGTGGCCATTGAATAACAGGGAAACATAAAAGGGTTCTATTTTTCCAAGAGCAACTGGAGGAGTAATGACCAGATTATTTAGAATAGGCATGTTCTTTGGAGAATCAAGAGTTACTTTTTTAGCCTTTTATCCTGTAGAGATAGTTTGATTTTTAACATATTGAACTAGCTTATTTGATTGATCCAGATTAGACTATAAGTATTCAAATTTAGACATTTGTATTTTTGTTTTTTTACATGATCAATTATGTCAAATGGCTAAATTGAGCTAGGTACAGAGAAGGGTACTTCAAATTTTTAAGTTTTAAGAGGGATGGGAGGTGGGCTGGTTTGTGAATTGGGAGTAGAAGGTGAAGGTGAAATGGATGTATTTAAATTTTGGGTGATGACTGGATCTTTTGATTGAAAAGGTAGACCAGTCCCATGTTTAGTAATTGTGATTGTTGCTTGAGGTTGTTCCTCTATCTTCTCTTTATCAGCTTGCTAGACTGATTGGTTCTTGGACCTGGTAAACATTGCATATGATCCATCTAAAGCTTCTCCTTTGCTTTTAGGTTCATCCTGGTAATTCAAGAAACCAATGTGGGAGTCGCTAGCTGATTCTTCTTAATTGTCTTTAATGATATCAACAACATTTTCTTGATACAATTTAGGCTAGAAAGAGAATTTTGATTCTACTTCAAGGTATACCATTGCTGAATTGGTTGGAGGAGCTTCTAGGGAAAGTTTCCCTTGTGGGGGAGGAAGGTGATTTTGTTACCCTTGGTTCCTTGCAACATTGCCCTAATATGACTGATTTGGGAATGTCTTTATGTATGTAGGTGCAGAAGACATTCCTTGAGCCATTTTCTTTTTGAGAGAAAGCAACTCATTTGCTAATTTTTGCACCATTGGATCTGTGGTGCTTGTAGATGCAAATTCAGAAGATGATGAAACTCTATTTCTATTTGGATCTCTTCTTATTTTCCCTACTAAGATGAGATCATCTTCTACTTCAGTGGCCAAAAGTTGAGCTGCAGTGAGATCTATTTGGCCAACACATATCAAGAGAAAATTGACTTCAGGTAGCTGAGAATTAATGAAAAAGCATTTGAGATTCTTAGCTGTAGGTCTAGCAATTACAGGGATTCTATTTCTCAATTTGTCAAATTTATCTATGAAGTCTCTCATAGGCTCATGAGGCTCTTTCTTTATCTATGTAAGTTGAGCAAAAGTGTATGTGCATCTTTTACAGGTTTGAATCTGGCTTCAAATTTAGCTTTAAGAGTATTCTAATCAGTCACAAACTGAGCCTATAGATGTTAAAACTAATCTACAACAACACCTTGTAGTGTTTCAACAAAAATCCTAACTGCTACATCTTCAAATTCTACTCTAATTACTCTACAAGCTATACTGAATTCTACAATGTGTTCATCAAGATGAACTTTCCTATCACCATAGAATTTAGGGAAATTCTTCCTAAAACTACATGGAAGCTCATGTAGAGGAGGAGTAAGATTGAGAGGACCAAAAACATTACCCTAGGGGCCTTGAACTGCCATTACAAGATTCTAAAAAAGAGGGATAACAAATCTCAAAGGGGTAATTATAGGCACAACTTTATCAACAACAAAAGTAGATACTTCATCTGGTAAAGGAGATCTGGCTTTAGTAAGAGGGAATCTCTTGGTTTGTTGGAGTCAAGATGGTGAAGGAAACAGATCAAAATCACTTTGATGTACCAGCTCGAACATAGGATCAATGATACCTTTAGCCCTTTAGCTTTGTGTATACCTTAAATCTGCCAGATTGTAAAATGAAAATGGAAAAGAATTGACCTTACTTCAGTTAAAGCTTGGGGCTTTAAACTATGCATTCTTTCCTAGTTAGTGTGGAGGTGAATGGATATACTATAAATGGATAATGGGTATATCCCCAGCGGAGTCGCTAAAAATTGTTGGTTGAATATTTTGTCTATCAGTGTACTGGTAAACAAAATAGGTCTGATTAGCTAAAGTAGGAAGATTAGTCATCCAAATGTGTAATTTTATCACATTACAAGGAGACTACTCTCTCCTCTCATCAAGGGGAGGTTCCCTATGGATATGTTTTATATATGTATAAACAAAAAATAATACTCAAGGATAGGACAAGCCATCCATCTCTCTTTCTTCAGAGATGATGTGTACAAAACAAAGGAAAAAACTCAAGGGAAATGACAGATAGCACTCCTCTTCTTTCAGAATAACTATTTAGCCAACCACAAGAATACTATTGGAAATAAAAGTAGAATGTAACTGAGGGCATAGTAACTAGCAAATCGAGACACAACACAAAGTCTCCACCTAAAATGCTCAAGAGTAATATATGAAGGACAATGAGGGCACAAAGTCTTCTCAAAGTCCTTTATACAGCAATGAAAAGAAAACACACTGAAGGTAGCTATGGGGACACAAAGTCTCTCTATAGTTGATTCTTCAGGACACCTTCCTGACTAATTTTACTAATCCTGCTTGTTAAATTAATGGAACAAAAAATATATCAAGGAAAAAGACATAAGAACAATTTCCTCAACAACAAAGATATCATAGCACAAAGTCTGAAAAAGTCCCTTGCTTTCTTATTCCAGTAACAAAATATGACCAACAGACTGAACACAAAGTCTCAATGATGCCTCTCAATTTGGTTAGAGTTTCATTCAGATTGTCAAAAAAGAGATATGATTACAATAGAAGAGAGTCCCTTATATAGCCTCTTCAAGGACTCAAAAATAGTAATACATCATGATGCGTTGAGAACTATTAAGAAGATAGGTTGGAAGTTTGGGGCATTTTTCCTATTTGATCTTTTCAATGTAGATAAACAAGTCATGTAATTGAAAGATTGCAACTTTCAATGTCCACCTGGCAGTCTGATCTTATCTTCATCATTCTTCCTTTTTTGGTTAATTGAATTGAGTCCTAGATTCATTCATTATTTTGTCTTTCCTCACTTTTTGCTAGTTTTGATCTTGAATTTTGGGAATGCATTTGGGTCTATAAATCCAAAGGATCAATGGATATTTCATGGGCTTTAAAATTGATGTTTACATGCCCTTCGATGTGCTCTCAATGGCTAGTTCATTGTCTTGAATTTGACGTCTTCGGGTGAGTCACCCCTTGGTCCTATTTTAGCTTTTGGCTTTGCCCTTTTGGGCCTTAAGAAATGATCCTTAAATGGGTTAGAAAGAGCCCTTTACTTTGGCCATCGAGAGTCCCCCGCAAGGGCACCTGCCCTTCGAGATCCTTCGGCAACCCTTTTAATTTGAGTCTCCTGCAAACTATCCTTCAGGCAAATTCTTGGGTGTTTTCCCCCATGGGTAATTCCTATGGACATTTGTCTTGCAGAAAATTCCCACTGATAATTTGTCTGAGGAAAATTCTCGCGAACAAAAAGTCTGTAGAAATTTGTTCCATAGAGTCTTTGACTGGCCTTCAGATTTTTTGTGCCCGTAGCCACTTAGAAATCTTTCAAACTTTTGTCCAAAGGAATTCCTTCAAATAAAAGTCTGAAAGAATTCTTCCTTAGCCAATTTTAAATACCTTAAACAAATCTAAAAGAATTACCTTTTGGCTTCCTTGAAAAATGACCCTTCTGAAGGGTGCTTTTATTGATTAAGTGTCCTCCACAAGGGCACTTGTCCTTCGAGAAGTTTCCTTCTACATTGAACCACCCCTTTGAACTTTGGCAATGAACCATTCTGTTAAACCAAGATGTTGAACCAATCGGTTAAACCAAAAATGGTTCAAGCTGATGGTTCAATCCAATTTTTCAATTGGATGAAACAAGCTGATGAACTAAGCATTGAACCAAACATTATGAACTTGCCTTTGAACTAACAGTTGAACCATTTCATTGAACCAATCGGTTGAACCAAGGCTTTGAACCAAAATGGTTCAAGTTGATGGTTCAATTGAATGAATTGAATAAATGAACCTGTTGTTGAACCTATTCATTGAACCAAGACATTGAACCAAGTTTTGGTTCAACAGTTCAAACAAAGCTTTGAAAAATGTCTTTGAACCTGTTGTTGAACCTTGAGATGTTGAACTTGTGGATGAACTAAAAGAATGAATCATCTAAGTGAAATAAAGCATTGAACCACTTGGTTGAACTGAGCCATTGAACTATTCCTTTGGTTGAACCCGCCATTGAACCTTGAACCCGTTGAACCTTTAAACCAAAGTGGTATAATGTTTAATGGTTCAATGGTTCAAGCTGCCTTGATCTGGCCAAGTGTCTTGAAGCTGATAAACCAATTGAAGCAATTGAACTTTAAACCTTGATGAAGCACTTAACTCTTTCCAAAGACATTGAACTTGTTGAACCTTTGAACCAAAGTGGTTCAATGGTTCAACGGTTCAGTGGTTCAAGTCTCTTTTTTACACTCAGATGCTTGTTGATGGAGATTTTTGATTGAACTAAGGCTTTGAACCAATCCTAGAAAATGACTAAGTGTTGAAAACTAATTCTTTTGACTGAAACTGCTTGTAGAAGCCTTTGAACTCGTATAAATGAACCTACCTGTAGAGTTTGTAGAAACAAAGTCTATAGAAATCAACATGTAAAACCCATTAAACTTGACCTGCAGAGTCTGTAGATTTTCTAAGAAGCTTGGAAAATGAGGAATTTGAATGTCTAGGACAAATTTTGGAAATGGAAGAGACAATTTTGGTTTGTAAGACCAAAATAGTTCAAATGTTGTCCCAAAAATGACTACTACTTTTGGGGGACAACAAAATCCAAACTATCTCTTGACCTATGTCATGGGTGTTATCTCTAACTCACTAGCTCATCTCCCTCTGACCCATAATGTGCTTTATAAACCAACAAGCAACTCTACCTATCCTCTAGATGTAGGGTACGTCAAGTAAGGTTTCCACACAATATCTATAAGGATTAATCCCTCTATCATGTACCTATAATGATCAATATTTTACACTATGTCATCTACTCAGTTTTGGGTCATATCATCTCTCCACCATCTGAAACCAACCTTGAAACTAGCTACAATCATGGTAGGTAACCCTAATGGTCATATCCCCATGATATGCTCATATGCCCATAATGGATTAAATACCTAACACAAACTATATCATCATCATAATTTCAATCCCCATAGCTCTCTATATAACTATGCTAGAAAATTTGGTCCCCATGCAAATATAGTCCACTGCTCAACCATCTCTGCCAAAACACCTATCAATGTAATAAGAAATCTCCCACCATCTATTTCTGGTAGTGTATACACTATAATCCCTATTATCATTAGGATTCTTAATAAATGTTGCTCCTCATTAGCAATGTACAGTAGCTCATAGGAAAAGCTCACTGAGTGATAGGTTACCTTGCTAACATGCTCTCTAAATAATGTCACCATGTGAATATCATGCTCCTCTCTCAAACATGAGAAGAGCTCCTCACCCTAGAGTGGCAATCATAAAATCATGTACACATCCTCTTGTGTCACTAACAACTCTCTAATCAACAAATAAAAGGTGTTGGTGGTGTGGTCCCACCTCTCAATCAACACTATAATCAAACTCACATCCCATGAAAATCTAAAATATTATTGCACTCTCCCTAAACCTATGGTTACGATGTGCTCCCACTCATCTAGGGTGACATCCCTCTTCATCCATGTCAACAACATAGGTAGGTGATCCTATAGTGTCAACTCCTACCTAGCCTACATCCATACACACACACCTCAAGTCACATACTTTCTAATAGAACCTACCACCAATTTTTTCCCTTCTCTCTAGGAGAACTACATTGGCTTGAAGCCCTCAACCAGGCTATGTAGGTAACACTCAGTTGACACAGGGTCTTTTGAGGCTAGCTCAGCCATTAGGTTTGTTGACTACTTCAATTAAGGATCCAAATTGACCTTTTCTCCTATTTTAGGTTCTTTAAGGTCACTAAAATCAATTTTTTATGCTGACATCAACACTTTATGTTAGATGATATCATTAGACCCCACTGACATTAGCACCATATTGATCGACATTGATCGACCCCACCAATGTTGATGACTGGTTTGGCCTTAGGGTTGAATGACCCATCTCCCAACTTTAAATTTTAACCTCAAAACTACACCAAAACCCTCCCAAATTCATTTACACCTACCCTAACCTCATTTCCTACCCCTCTAATAGAATTATTTCCCCCCAACTTCAAATTTAGCCTAAAATAGCAAATTAATAAACTTAACTTCAAAATCAACTCAAAGGGGATCTTACCTCATCTCTTCATCTCCTATGAGTTCAAATAGTTGGTACTTGTGGTGGCATGCCTCTTGATGGGTCCCCTCCTAGCTCTGCCATCTCACTAACACTCAAAGCTCTTTTTCTCTCTAGTCAAATGTTGTAAATGAGTTCTAGTGGGTTACCAAACCCCTTTTTATCAAGTTTGGTCACCCATTGATGTCAACATCCTTGACCTAAGACATTGGCATCAACATTATTTACTACTAACATCAATGACATAATTGATGTCATCACCCTTGAATAAGAGTTTCCACCAACAACCACAACCCTTTTGACTCTACCCCTAATCTAGGGTAACTTAGAGATCATGTATATCTCCCTAACCATGGAAACTAACTTGGAGTTCACATACATCTCCCCAAACATGATAACCACCCTTGGAAATCACTTAAATATCCACCCATTATGACTTTGACTAGAGATCATGAATATCTCCTCAATCATTGACTCTTTTAAACCAACCTTGCATTGCTTGTCTTGATCACTTATGTTATCCTGCTATGCTTGGCTATTATCCACATGCATGTATATTAGGTGTTTTATATGGTGACTAAGCTAGTACTATCACCTAAAACATTTTATGTTTCCCAGGGGCACTTCCTATGTCAGATACTTGGCACACATGGACCATTGGAGCTACAACTTTAATTATTTTGACCTTATGAGCTATCACTTACAAGCTATGATTTGGTTATTTCTATCTAAGTCCTCTTCCACCTTACATGTTCTTGATTTTTTTTAATATAGCTCATATTAGTATATGCATAATTAATGATACCACATTCTCATGCACTCACCCAATTCACTTCTTATCAAACTGGCACCCAATTCTGGCTTCTCCTCTATTGGTTACCATTTTGAGGAGGGATACCTCATCCAATACCTGGAGCATTTAACTTTGTTTTCATCTTGCAACTTGTTAGTGAAAATTATAAGACAAAAAGGGGAAAATATAGACACCAAAATTATGTTACACACATGTGTAACTCCCTGTGTCAAAACCCCCCTTAAGCCCCTTTTTAATAATAATAATTAGCCTTCCTAACCCATGATTTTTACCCCTCACACATTTAATTAATTTAAAATGTTTAATTAATTTAATTAAAAATTACTTATGCCACCTTACTTGGCCACCTCATCCTATGACTAATTCTTACCCTCTGAGTCACCTCAAGACTTAGTCTCCTTATCCTAACTACCCGTGACTTGTTCTCACCCTAAAAATAAATTCATGACCAAATGCATCCTTCTTAATCTCCCATTTCTATCATTTCTTAATGGATACCACACTTGACATGAGAAAGAATAGAAAACAAGCTAAAAATATCCCTTTTACCTATTCTTATGCCACCAATGTTAGTTAACCCACAATTAATTTTGGTGGGATCATCAACGTTAGTTACTTAAGCTAAACTCCAAACTAATGTTCAGGTCAGTAAAAATCAAGAAAACTCATTTTTATTTGCATACAAACTTTTGGGCATCTAACTTTCCACATCTTGGCTTACTAATACCTTGTATAATTCAATCTAGATCAGGAACTAAGCTCTTGAGAACCAAAAACACATGCTTATTTTCTCTATTCAAGGCATTGGTTCGACAAGCCTTATAGGAGCCATCCATTTGGCACTTATCATCTAATCACGTCTTCAATTAAGTATATCACTTATTCTATAAGTCTTTAAGTTGTTACTTTATAATCACTTTATATCTACTATTTATTGTTTTGAACATCCCTGATTGAACCCCCATGAAGGAGTTATAAAGCTTCCCCACTTATTTCACCTTCGTTCAAACACACCAAACTTCTAACTAGATCCATCTAAATAATACTCTCTCTCACAACTCTCCCCATCCTTTTAGACCTGATAAAACCATTTATTAGACCCAAAAAAGCCTTCTTTAAGCTCTTAAGAAATTATTGCCCCTACTGACATCAGTTTCCCGACCAATATTGGTCACACTTTCTCGCCAACCACGATAGCCTAATCGATGTCGATAACTATGGATTTTTAGTAACCTTTATAAAACCTACCTAGACAACTTCCAAAATACAAAATAAATATACCAACTATACTCCATTACTCTCTACTACACTCAGGTTGTAAACAATGGTAACATATCTCTCTTTTACTCTCTTTTCCTCTCTTTTTACTATTTATTACTCTTTTGTTTCTCAAAAGTGGACTATCATCTCTAAGGAAGTTTGATACTTCCTAGAACAAGTACATAGCTTGACAACCCACTCATATATATACTAATAGATATATTTGTGGTAGTGCTTTCTTACTTGCAAGTAGTCCTCCCTAGCCAAAGAGGAGTGCTCACAACATCTGGATATGGTGTACAAACTAATTTGGGTTCATTCGAATCACTTATCCCTATCCTTCTTCTTTGTTTTTCTTTAGAATTGAAATAGACACAATTTTAGTGAAACAATAGCATATTTATTATTGTAATTATTTTTTTAATATTTCTTTGCTTTAAAATCCATTCTAGTTGCTACAATCCTATATATACTACTATATATTTACATGTAACTACATTCCTTGACTATTGCAGATTGATTACGTCTAAAGTAATGACACCGTTATTATAGATTGTATGATCATTACATTTTTGTTTCTAATGAAATGTAGGTTTATATATTTATAATATATACATAACAATGGGTATATATATTTATAATCACATCTAAAATTGTTAGAATGTTAGAGTATATATACATAACAATGGTTAATTTAAGTAAATTTGATTGACTAATGCAACACAGATCTATATTACATAGACATTTATTTTTATACTCATAATATCAAATTTTTGGTCCATTTGAATGGTTTATTAATCCATTAAAAAGTACACCATAATTTAATACACTACTTACCTAGTGAATCAAAAGCTTCCTTAGGTCCACTTGTCCTAGATGACTTGCCACTCTCCCAATGTTCTTCTGTGTTATGCTTTTTCCTCCCATTTTCCTTTCTAATTTCCTCCTTTTAATCAATTATTATCCCCACTCTTTCTTAATTTTCCCTTTTTAAAAATAGGTGTATATTTTTTTTTTGTTTTAAATATTCTTTTATTATTATTTTTGTTTTAAATTATTTTTAATATATTTGATTTTCTAAATTTAGTATTTATTTATCCTTTTATCATGGTAAATTCTATTTTTATTTATTTTAACACTAAATATCAAAATTCCATAATTTTATTAAATTGAATTAACATCCACAAATGTTATGGTAAATTTGAATGATAAATTCCTTAATTATTGATAATCTATATTTTCAAATCTAATTATGTTAATAATATTTCTACAAGCATTGATGACCAACTTACCAATTATGCTACACAATCTCATTAAGCTATTATCAAACCAAAGAAATTAATTTTCTAAATCAAGTAGAAATAAACACACCATGCATAGAAGATTTTTAATGTATTCTAACTGTGCTAACTAATGTGGTGTGTGAAGGGCTCTCATCAATTCTCTATCATCCTCTGACATCTCCATCTACGTCACCCTCTCTGATGATGCTCTCCCTCTGGCACACTTCGAGGGATGGGTTCTCCTACATCACCCTCACAATAAATTAGGTAGTTAGACCATAATAGTCATAATATACATTCATCATAAAATAAAGTTGAAATGACAAATCAGCATAATCATAAAGTAAACATATACTTACAGTTAACTCATAGCATTATGATATTGTAACCTAAATATTGTCCCACTACCAATACCAATATATATATATATATATATATATATATATATATATATATATATATATAAGCTTAGTTAAAAATATCCAAATCCAAATTTATCAACCATAGATATCTTTAGATAATCTAGTAAGTTTGTTTGACAAGGAATCAAGATGTAACATCCTTCCCCTAAAGCTAGTCATCATCCTGATTGACTCTTATTCTAACATAAGTTTTGACATAACATAAAATAAACTATCAAATTAAGGAAATAAATGTGAAATTGCCTATAGAACTCACTAAATTTCTCTTGATTTGAACTATTCCTAGAGTACTAGTCCCATAAGACCCTACTCAATGACATCTCCCTATCACACAAACATGGTTGCAAGTATTACTTACTCTGATTAGTTCTGTCATGACCACCCTAAGGTCCAAAACCATTAAGAAAAGCCTATATATTATAGGACTAACCACTAAATTTTTCTTGAAGGGTCCCCCATATCTTAGTGAAAGTTTCACTAACTTCCCAAGAGTACATAAGATAATCATACAAGATAAAATGAATGACCAAGGAGAGTTCCAAATTTTTTTCCATCCCCTCTACATATTTATCTAACCTAGAGAGTGTTTTTCTCATTCTTAAAAAAAAACTAGTTAGGGACCTAGAAATAATGATGTGTATAAATTAATAATATCACTACCCCACATAGCTCTTGATAAGTATAACATGTCAATACTATTACTACTCCATGGATTCCCTAACAAGTATGATGATAAATGGAATTGGAAATACTAAATTTTTAATGTATACAAATTTAAGGAATAAACATTCCACCATATACATACATATGGCCATATGATTGAATTTGAGAAGTTTGTCTATCAAATCCTAGATTCCACAAGTCCATCTGTTGGATCCAAACTTAGTAACTACCAAGTCAATATGAGACTAAGCAAGATCCACTCTTATTGATTATTATTCATGTCCCTAATTCACCACTCTTTCCTTAGGTCTCCACGACCTAATAATATCCAAAATGTGTGTGTACAAAGTTCAATGAACCACAAATCCATACTAATAGATCAAAGAAATAAATAATATATGCTAAGTGATTTCATAAATACCAATATACATACAAGAAAAATCATACAATCAATCTATATTTGTATTAAATTTCCACTATCCAAGTATAACTAGTATCATACTTCACAACTTAACCTATATTATTATATTCATAGTTAAGAGGAAATAATGTTAAAATTATCATCATATACTAAGGCCAAGAACTATACCATCCTTACAACTTTAAAAAACTAATCAAGCAAGACAATGTCTCCCTACTTGTTCAACTAATATTCAATAAGTTAAAAGTTTATCTCAGCCCTTTTAGACTACAAAGATGTTCTACACATCACAAACCCTACTCACTCCTGGAAAAGGTACATAAATATATCTTCAAAATAACATGATTTAAACCAAAAAGAGAACAATAAGAATCTAATCAAGGGTGAATAATAACCTAATAATTATAATCAACTTATAATTCTTAATCTAGAATTTAATATATAATTCAAGTTTTGCCACTCCATGTGGTCTAAAATCACAAGTTAGATAAATTAGTGACCCTAAAGAGTCACAAGTGAAAAGTAGAGAACTATCATCTCAAAAAATCCTACATACCCTCACAAGATAAAAATAAAACACCATAACTCATTGTTGCCAAAACACTACCTACTTACCAAATTTGTAAGTATAGTATCGCAATCTATTTCCACAACTAGGGGAGAAATATATTAACCACAGAGATGTACCAATTCATCCAATATTAAAACTTATCTATCAATAATAAGTAGAATACATTCTCCCAGAAACATCAAGGGAATATGGTCAAACAACATTTCAAAAACAAGTTCCTGTTTAAGAGAACACTAAATCAACATCATAAAAATATAAATACATTTGATAGCTTATAATGATGTCAAAGGAGAATTAGATTATAAAAACTCACCTCTAAGATAATAATAAATATGAAACTTATTCTAAACCACATAACTTAAGAGTTCCAATCCTAAAAAACTCTTAACACAAATAAATTATTAAGAAAAATAGCAACACTCTAATACAATAAAATTCCCACTACACTAGGTGGTATGGTCTTATAATATTTTCCATTTCCAGGATTAATGATCATAAGACACAAAAACTAAAACACATATATTTAATTGAGAAGCATCATATGTTTATTAATTACTCACAACACAAAACACAAATGAATAAGGTGACTTGATTTCCAAGAAGGATGCAATCATACTTGAGGTGTTTGATCTAAGTGATCAAAATATGGTGAAAAACTTTTATTCATAACTCATGAACTACGCTATATACTCACTCAAACCTCATATACAACTATCACCATTGGATCAATTGATAAACCAATCCCTTAAACAACTAAAAATTGTATAAGTGCTCCTAAAGCACACACTCAATGTTCCCCCAACACATTCATGAATGTCTCATACTTACAATAGTCACTAGGCTATACATGAGGGTCTGCCAAGTCTCAAAACTCCAATCATGGTGTAAAATGGCTCTGTGCTAAATTACTACAAATCCAAAACATCCATGCAATACTTCATCTATCTAGGTTCACACTGGTGAACAAAAAGACAAAAATAATAATATAATTGATAGGTCCTAGAGTTTGAGCCACAACTCTGATACCACATACCCCATTGGGGTCAACTAAAAATACATGAATTTTTTCTATTAAACACATATACCAAAAATAAATTACACTAATAGAATATATAAAGACCATATGAAATATTCAAAGAGTGATAATAACAAAAAATCATATTACATCACACATCATTGATCTCTAATATCATGAGAGCACATCAAAATGCAAATATAAAAAGTAATTATTTAACTCAGATACAACTGATACAAGTCTACACCCACCACTATAAATGTAAAATAATAATTAATTATAACTTTTCATGACAATAGTAAATAATAAGTACAATTCAATATAATGTATATATAATACGCATGGCTCCCTCGAAGCATAGTTCCCAAACTCAAGTATCTATGGTAATTTCCAGTGTCATCTCGATAAGTATTATTATTGTGGGAAGTGAAAACATCATCCAAGTGATTTTATACACCAACCATGGAAAAACCATTCCCCAAACTAATCCCATCAGAAAATAGCCCTCACTTCATAGATGAGTAGATAGTGATGGTGTGGAAATCTAGAGAGACAAGCAAGTACCCATGTGTAGTATGCTTTTTAAAATAAACATGCAGTGTATCATATAAAATTATTCTATTTCAAGATATCACACAACATGTAAATCATAATCATGAAATTATAATGTCTCATTAAAACATAATTTGTCCTAAAGTTTTATTAATAATAAATAATAATGATTTATAAATCAATCAAATTCATATACACCACCTGATCGGACTGCCTTCATCTGTCATTGTGATACTAGTAAGCTAGTGAAATCCATGTCACTCCTTACTCCATATTGGCATTGTATATTGGTCAAATACAATTCAACCACAAGATTCTTTTAATTTACATCTTACTAAAAATATATATCATATAACATGCTAAATATAGGAGTAACTAAAACATACATTTATTTTATCAAATGTATGAATGAATCTTACATTATTTTCTATCATATATTATAATTAATGACTAAAATTTATACCACCTGGGTTGATACACATTTAATTATAGATTTTCACTACCACAATTAGTTTCCAAACATAATATACCCTATGATAACCCATATTACCATAGCCTAGTATTCTAAGACATAACTACTAGTTTATCATGATCAATCATAATAAAATAGTCATAAATACATAGAAACACAAACTTATATTCAAGAAACTAGATATAAAAAAGCAAATCATATTTCCCATAGAATGCAATAATATACTATCATATCATTCATTTAACTCTCAAGGTTGTATGCACATATACATAAAGTCCTACTAGATGTCATAAAACATACTATTCACAATAATAACTAGCATCCATACATTTAAAATAGTCAAATGTAGGTATGAGTCTAAACATATCAATTATAGTATATACCATGTAGGTTTAGCATACATTTACACTATAGTATTCTATGATATCTCATACTATAATAGTTCACAATTACATAAACACATATAACCAAACTTGTATTTTTAAGAACCAAATGACTCACATACATAATAACAATCAAGTATGGGATTATACCACCTAGGTATATATACCCTTAGTTTAAACTATTTACCAACATTCAAGCAACATAAATTTATAATCATGCATCACAATGCACCATTATATGCTAGATATAACCAAAAAACTCTCATAATCATGTGTTATACACAAGTACTCAATACTATATACATATAACTAACAACCAGTCAATCATTTTTAGTGAAATAAACAATTCATAACCTATTATAATATTCATTTAAACATCTCATTTTGTTTTCTAAAAGATTATTTAATATGGTTATGGTTTTGATCCTTCAAGCACCTGATGAATAGATAAAATCATACTTCTAGCTATAATATTAGACATATGACCTGACATAGCCATTTCCATTATGTAATTATGTTGCATACTTAAATATATGTGTAGATAAAGCAAAATAAGATTCAACTCACAAGAAACATAAGATAATCCAACCTAGCATATGCTATACATTTTAGGTGTTGAATGCATGCATTTGATAACTTAATTTTTATGTAATTCTTTAACATAGTTTAAAATCTATTCATAAAAATATAACCATAAGAATACACCCCTCCATACATGTACACAATATTAGTCATATTAACACCTATAGATATTAACATTCTCTAAAGAGATTTCTGAGAGGTTATTCAACTATTATGATATCGTAGGGTTTGACTATGATATGTTTTGGGACTTTTGTATAAGTTTGTGAATACCAGGATAAAATTCCCTGAACTTAGGTTCACATAATAAGAATTATCCTCTTTTATAACTGTATATAGATTTGGATATTGAGTAATTTGACCCATTAATATAAATAGCCAAAATTTTAATCTTTTTCCTAAAAGTTTTCTTATTTTAGTAATTACACTAAATATCATTCTTAAAAACCCTTAATTAAAAGTCTTTAATCCTCTTAAGACACTACAAATTTAAAAATTCATTTTTATTTTACAGAGGGTAAGATATATAATATGAAACGATAACAAGATATTTATGTTTAGCTTTTAATACTCCCTATTGTATATAATCTAGTGATGTCACCAATGACTTGTCCATTATTAAAATAACAATATATATATATATATATATATATATATATATATATATATATATATATATATATATAACTCTACCTCAGGCTAAGGACTAACTTGATAAATATGGTGATGCCATAAATTAAGGGAAAATAGTGATCACATGCCATAAAGTAAGGGAAATAGTGATACCTCTATGAATATAGATATATATAGCTCTCTTAGCATCATATACCTATGCTTTTATTAGTAGATTATATCTATGATTTTATTTACAAGACCTAATATTCACTTTACTAATAATTTTAAAGGTATGTCCCTTATTCTTGATGCCAACTATTCGACTAAATACAATAGCTTGGTAACCACCATCCACATGGTAAAGACTATTTAAAGCAACATAAAGGCTCAAGCCACAAATTGCAACCCCTACAAATCATGTACCTTCTAAATAGATAAAACCTCTTCCAATCCATATATGAAGAGACAATGAACAATAATTTAGAATACTACAAACTAAGAATTACACGGCCATCAACAAAGTAAGATAGTATCAAATTCAAACATGTGGTGTAATATAACTTAACACCAAATTATTTGTGAAAGTAAAGTTTTCCTAATGCATTCCAATGCTATGATATCTCACTCTTACTTGTTACTAAATCTACTTCATATGCATATGTCTATCTCCTTTCATCACTAATGAGATTCAGGTCATCATCTATAAAATAATAAGAGTCAGTGTTCATCATCTCCTATTTCTCCAACTTTAGAAACTTCATCATTAAAACTCAATAAAATAAAATATACCTCACTAAGGATGAGGGAAGTTGACGATCCATAATTTAACCCTTCATGAGTAGATGAAATCCCACTCATAGGAATGAGCTCCATTATAATCATGTGAAATATATATCCCATTAAAGATTTTATATTTTTCCTCTTTTATATTTTATTGAGAATGAACAATGATCCCTCCTCTCCCAAGCATGATATTTTTATCCTAGCATTCTCCTTTATTGTCTCCATATCATTTTTTCCTACTGTATCAGATAGCATAGTTTATACTAAGTATGGAATCTGTGTAACCATTATTAACAGTTTGTTGTCGATATTTTAAGTTTTTCCCCTCTTAAACTGTGAATGGGAATGGGAATGGAAATGTGAATGCAACTAGCAGGACAACATAAATGGATATGTAGAGTGAGAATTAAATCTCTCTAACTAATAAAAGGGTCATATAACTTATAAGACATGGCTTGTGCATGAACTATATTGTGAGAATAGACCGTACTAGATTTCGTATGGTATTATAGAGTGGTAATTTCTCAGCCTTTGCCTTTGCCTTTTCATTTTTCTCATTTTTCTATAACACCTTGGAAATAGTGCAGTTCCTATTGTAATTATTTTTTCTATTTCTTTGCATTGAAATCTATTATATTTGCTACAATCTTGTGTACACCACTATATATTTACATGTAACTACATTTATTGAATATTGTAGATTGGTTATGTCTGTAGTAGTGACACCATTATTATAGATTGTATGATTACTATAGTTTCATCTCTAATACAATGCAAGTCTATATATTTACAATATATAAAAATAATAATGGGGATATATATATATATATATATAATCACATCTAAAATTTTAATAATGTTAATACACACACACACACACACACACACACACACACACACACACACACACACACACACACACACACACACACACACACACACACACACAACAATGGTAAATTAAGTAAATTCAATCGACTAATGTAACACAAGTCTATAATTACATAGAAATTTATTTTTATACTCATAATATCAAAATTTTGGTCCATTTGAATGGTTTAACAATCCATTTAAAAGTACACCAGAATTTAATACACTACTTACCTGGTGAATCAAAAGCTTCCTTAGGTCCACGTACCCTAGCTAACTCACCACTCTCCCAATGGATCTTATGTGCTATGTTTTTTACTCCTATTTTCCTTTCCAATTTCCTCCTTTTAATCAATTATGATTCCCACTCTTTCTTTATTTTCCCTTTTTAAAAATAGGTGTTGTCTTTTATTTTTTTTAAAGATTTTTTTTTATTATTTTTTGTTTTAAATTATTTTTAATATATTTGATTTTCTAAATTTAGTCTTTATTTTTCCTTTTATCATAAAAAAATCTATTTTTTTATTTTAACACTAAATATCAAAATTCCATAATTTTATTAAATTAAATTAGCATCCACAAATGTTATGGAAAATTTAAATGCTAATTTCCTTAATTAGTAATAATCTAGATTTTCAAATATAATTATTTTAATAACATCTCTATAAGCATTAATGCCTAACGTACCAATGATGCTACATAATCTCATTAAGTTATTGTCAAACCAATGAAATCAACTTTACAAATCAATTAGAAATAAACACACCATGTGTAGACCATTTTTAATGCATTCTAACATATTATAACTATTGTGGTGTGTGTAGGGTTCTCACCAATTATCTATTGTCCTCTGGCATCTCCATCTACATCACCCTCTCTAATGATGCTCTCCCTCTGACACACTATGAAGGATGGGTTCTCCTGCATCAAACTCACAACAAAATAGGTAGTTAGACCGTAGCAATCATGATATACATTCAACATAAAATATATTTAAAATGATAGATTAACATAATCATAAAGTAAACATATATTTACAGTTAACTCATATCAACATGATCATTCAACCTAAGAATTATCCTATCACCCATAATAGTATATATATCCAAGCTTAGTTAAAAATATCCAAATCCAAATTTGCAAACTACAAATATCCTTGAAAAATATAATAACTTTGTTTGGTGAGGAATCATGATGTAATATGTAATGACTAGAAGGAATATAAGAAACTTGATAAGGTGAAGTGGAGTCTGAATAATTAGTTGCATTCATATAGTGAAGGAACACAATTTCATGATCACATTAAGTGGGATAATTACATGTGGATTGATTTCCCTCCTTAGAGGATCAAATATGTAGGTAACAATCAATCATCAATGGTGGTGATTTAGGTCAACTCATCCTAATACATTTTACCAATTTTTTGAAGGTATATATACCTCATAATCACACCTATTGTTCAAAAGTGAAAGAGGCTGATTTTTAGAGTTACACATATCATTAGTGTTCAAAATCACATATATAGAGAATTAAAAGATAAGTGAAGCTAATCATATGGTCACATACCCTCTTTTTTTGTAGGTCACTATCAACCACTCTAGGTAAGAATCGATAGTTGATATTAACCCATATATGATGAAACCAACCCTACACAAACAAAAACATAGTTCTACATATAGATAAATCATAGGCATATTTTATTTTATTTTTTATTGTCATAATCAAATAGTTAGTAGAAAAGTACTTATCCTTTTTTTATTATTTTACATCATTTAATTAATTTTATTGTTTTACATCTAAATGTATGCTTGATTTCCATATCTATCATCTAAATTCACATACTATTTTCTATCATATTAGGGTTTATTAATAAAAATTAGTGTAAAACATATTGGTAAACCCACATATTTCTTTAATTTTATGAAACCCTAGAGCTTACTTAGAGTTTCATCCTTCTAGGGTTTTAAATTTAGTCAGAATGTTTTAATTTCAAACTTTATTTCTAATTATTCCTTAATATTACACATTACCCTTGACTATAATGAATGAAAACTTTATTTATTTATTAATGCAAATTGTGAAGGTAACATTTTCATATTTTTCTACTTGTCTATGTTACATTTTTATTAATCATATAATAAAATGGGTCAAATTTGATGGTGGTTGGTAAATAAAAAAATCAATTTGTAGTTTTATTAAATAAGAACAATAGGTCTACAAGCCTAGTTGAGGATAAATTGAGAGAAAATAATGATTTATTATTTATAAAAGACTTTATCACATTAATTTTATTTTATTCTAATTTATCATATTGATCTTTGGTTATTATTTACTTGAAAATTCAAAATATACAAAATAGGGGTTTCTAGCCCTTCCTAATAACCATGTTTATTGAGAATCAAATTATTTTCCTATAGATGATTAGAAATATTTAAACCACTTTAATCACTTTTAAAAAATTATATTAAACCCTTCTAAAAATGTCCATTCATTTTTTCTATTTTTTTCTCTTTTAGAGAGATTTTAGTCTTAAAACCCTAGTTTTAAGGTCTACAGGCTTGTACATAGTTTGAGAGCATTCAAAAATGGATAATTTGAATTTTAGAGATTTTTTTAAAATATTCCACTTGGATTAGGTATTCCTGAATAATACCTACTCTTCCATATAATTTCAATCTTTGAATAATCCTAAAAAGTGGATAAAAACAACTTTTTTTACATTGTACCTATAGGTTTCTAGACTATAGAAAACCTATCTATATTATTAAAACTTGCAAAGCAAATTAACACCTTCTAAACACAAATGTATTATTGTATAAAACATCAAAATTAACTTATAGGAATACTCAACTTGAAATTACAAGGATAAATTCAAATGAACAATTTTTTCATTATTTTCATGCAAACTTGTGATATAGCCCAACTAATTTAACCTTTTAGGTTTTTACATTAAAAATCCTATGTTAGATTAAAGGGGTTGAGATGATTAAATTAGTTAAATAAATATAAAATAATTAAGTATTTATTTTTTATGACCTTTGAACTTGTTTGAATTTCTAATAATAGCAAAAATTAGGGATAAATAGAGACTTATCTAAAACTTGACTGTCATGGATGATCTGGGTTCTGAAAGTTAAAATTTGAGCTGCAGTCTATGTCATCAATAGGATTCTAGTATTCATATACTTAATAAAAAATAACACCATATATGTGTAGTGTCCTTAATGTGCTGATAATGTCTCTTTTTTAGGATTGTTCTTATTTTATAGGAGTGCCTGTGTTTATGTTTGTGTCATATTCCTGTATGACCAAAACTTAGAGCTCTGTATATACCTAAAAGACTTGATTTGATGTGAAAACCCTAATCTCCTTGTAAGTATGGTATGATAAATAATTTTATGTTTGTTATTAGTATGAATTGGACATCTTAAATACCCCATTATGTAGAGAGTTGCCTACATACCAATACTCTGAAGAGGGATCAAGCCCGATGTAGTTCTCCCACCTAGTGCTTGATGTATGTGCAAGTGAATGCTAGAATGAGAGTGGAATTGGATGCTTTGAATGTTATTTAACTTTGAAATACTTGAAAACTAGACATAGTGCTGATGTTGAAAGTAGTATTCAAAAAGTAGGGTAGAATAAGGAATAAATACCTTGATTTTGCACAACTTTATCTTTGGTTTGAATAACTTTTACATCTATTTTACATATAATGAATAGAGGTGGATTAAGCTTGTATTTATAGGGTTATGTTGCTTATGAAAATAGGAAAATGAGATTAAGATAACCTTAAGAGGGGTACACATTTGAAAAATTATCTATTGGGAAGAGCTAGGGCTAAGGACAGTAGCTCCCAATTAGGGACACTAGTGCCATGTAGATGTAGTGTCCCACATGTGGTGTTAATGTCATATTTTTAGACTATTAAGTAATTTGGATTGGGGTCTAAGATGAAAATTTTGGGACTATGTTATGACTGGCTGTAGGTCACTATGGTCTACTGAATGACTAAAATATTAAGTCTAATGCTCAAGTATATGTTTATGGCTATCTTAGGGATAAGTGAACTCAAGCAACACTCTTAACATCCAATTACCACTTTTAAGTGATTACACCAACCTAAAAATACCCTATTTATGAGTTTTATTTCTTATTTTTATTCAAATATTTGAATATTGGTATTCTTTTTCATCTCATAAAACTCTCCCCACATACCTTCTCTCTATCCTAATCCTCCATTCTTCATTCCAAATCTTATAATTTCTCCAAATATCTAACTAACTAATGAACTCAACCTAAAAATTGATCTTGGTTGAGTTTTAACATGGTAAAGTATGAGTCAATGCAATACATTAGAACAAATTTAAACATGTCTTAATACCATATTATACCCATACATAAGTGATCATGAATTTTCATTATTTCATGGGGACAAGAAAAACCTTCAAACTCTTTACAACAAATTCAAAATTTTAAATTCACTATTTTTGGTGGAAAAACTAGAAAGACCCCAAAATGACCAATAAAAGACAAATGAAACATGTGAAAGGATTATTATTGGCAAAAATTTACTCTTTAAACCTAAAAAATACTGAAAGCATAGAAAATTAAACCTACTATGTACAAACACCTACATCAGACTCCTAGAGAGCAAATATTATTCATGAGCTCCTACTCATGAGGTCTTCAACATTGTTGCCATGTTTAGCTATTTATGAAGGTGTCCTCCAATTTGAATCATTAAGTGGATGGTTTTTCCATTTGACCAATTACTTAAATTACTCTTTATTTCTATTCCTCTTTACCACCTTATTATCTAGAATAGCTTTTATCCCATCTGGTTGTGCCTAAAGCAACTATTTCTCCCAATTAATACCCTACTAATAAACATATTTAATTGTTTTTATTGTGTTTTATTTTATTTTGAAAGTATATAGGCCTTAAACATTAAATAAGGGTGAGATACCAATGTCAAATGGGAGTTATACTCATTAGCATTGGCAAAAAAAATTCTTATGACTTTATAAGATCAAATTTTCTTCAAATTCAGTTTGTTATACTCTCCCTTAGGAATATCTCTTTCCTAAGGTGTGTTATCACCAAATAACCTATCTAAACATTTACTTATATTATTCTCATATCATCACTTCTTTTATAATTACCTATTCTTATCTCTAGTTTTTGTTTGACCTGTTCATGCAACTCTTGTATAGTTATGGAAAAATCTTCACCTTTAGCACTTCTTTTCTCCTACATTCAGAAGTTTCACATCTCATATACTCCTCTTAGATTAATTAAATATTTTATTTATAATGGGATTTAATATATACTTATATTTGGAGATTAATTATATACAAATCCTACTTGAGCTAGTGTTTGATCCCATTACTTTGGATGACCACTTACCAAAAATCTGAGTATGTTTCTTAGACTTATGTTAACAACTTTAGTTTGAACATCACTCTTAGGATGGTAAGATAAATTGAAGCTCAAGATAGTACCCAATTTATTCCAAAGTGTTATCCAAATATTCTCCACAACTTTTGTATCCTTTTCAAACACAATGCTTCTAGGAATCCCATGTAATCTTATTACCTCATTAAAGAACAAGTTTGCAAATTCTACTTGACCTAGTGCTTGATCCTATTATTTCCTTAAGGCATGTTAAACATCTAGATATAAAATTTTACAAGTAAGAATGAAAATATATAAAATCCTTAAACAATAATAATAATATTATAATTTTTAAAGAGGATAAGGGTAATGCCACAATGGTTATGAATAAAATAGACTATAAAACAAAAATGGAAGATCATCTTAATAATAGTCAGAGTTATCATAAACTCCAGTTTAATCCTATTTCAAGAATTTTTATAAATGTTTCAAAAATAATTAAATAATATTCTTTAGAATACATTATTAATAAAAAAATATTCTTAACAAAGAAGTAAACCCTAGAATCTATGGTGACCAAAAATCCACAAAACATGAGTACTTATCAAAGAAATAATTGATATTACAGACTCTCCCACCTAAAATTATGTGGCCTTTTTAGGTTTGAAGTAACATTTTATTTTATTTGTGAGTATATATATTTTTTCAACTTCATTAAAGATAAAATGGTGAATAATAAAAAATTATTTACTAGTTTTGATGTGGTATCCCTTTACACCAAGGTTCTGATTGGGGATGTAATTAAAGTGATTCAAACTTGCAAAAATTAGGAAATAAATAAATTAGAAATTTTATCTTAGGTATACATTACTCTTTTTTAAATGGGTCGTTTATGAAAAAACATAAGGCTCCCCACTTTGCCCCATTGTGGTTAATCTATTCATGGAATTTTTTTAAGAACTATCCCTCCACTCCTTTCCACTCAAACATAAATGGTGGAAGAGATACGTGGACAATATAATATATGATGGAAACATGGAACAGACCTTCTTGAATCTTTCCACACACATCTAAACATTTTAGTTCCAAGTATTCAATTCATTAAAGAGATATAACAATAAGGTAACTTAACTTTCTTATGTTTACTCCTTTATTGTAAGAAATATGGTTCTCTAACATGAAAAATGTACATAAAAACCACACACACTAACCTTTATTTACATACCACTTATCACCATCACCCAACCCAACCCAAAAAGTAAGGGTGATAAAAACTCTATCCACTAGGGCTTTCAGGGTCTATGATGATAAAAACTTAGAGCATGAATTGGACAATTGAAGAATCATTTTTAAGAAAAATTGTTACAGAAGTAAGAAAATATTATGGTATTTCAAACAAGTAAAGGATTATCAAACTAGACGACATAAAGCTAATACCTTGACTACAAGTCTAATAACCTTATTACTTTACATAGAATGGGTATCTAATAAGATTGAGAAGATCCCAAAATTCCAAAACATCTGTACCACATTCTTACCCATAAACAAACTTAGTCAGTATCTAAATTTAGTTAAGGATCATATAGAACCTTGGTCAAGAAGTTGATTTTACAAAATTAAGTGTTCCTGTGACATCCCCCATATCAATTAAACATAGAGATCCATCCACACCAAAAATAAGGAACATGTAGATGACATTAGACTCTAAAAAGTATAAAATTTAGCATTTGAAGAACACTCTTAAAAAACTAAGCATTTTATTTACATTAAACAGGTAAAGGTTCTTGTTATGGAAGACCATTATCTCAAACATAAGTTACAATAATCCATAGAGATATATTTTCATTCTCTTAATATCAATAAATAGACTTAAAAACACTAGCATTAGGTACCCACCTCAAAATTATCATGTCCTTGTTTTCAATCATGATTTCAAAGTGTGTGAACTTTTAAAATATTAATAATATTAATCTATGTTTTTGGTTCCTCATCCTTTGATGTATTTACCAATACATGTAAAAAAATATTATTAACCATGATATTAACTTTGCTTCCTTATATTAATTTTCTATCTTTTATCCTTTCAAATAGTTCTCCCAATGGCTCACCCAATGAACTTTAGTTTGAAATGTTCTTGTAATGGTATCCCCATTAAATGAAAAATTTGTCTATTAAACCATCTCAATTAAAGTGGATTTTATTTATAATTTGGTAGGTTTTCAACTTATTTTCATGAATTTTTCCTGATGATGAATCAAAAAAAAATGATTCAAAATGCATCGATATAAAATATATACACATTTTTTCTCCCATAAATCATTTACCAAAAAAAAATTTAATATTGGTGGCATCACTTTTTTTCTTAAAAACTATGAAGTGTGCCATTTTATAAAACCTATAAACTAATACAAATATGGATTCATTACCTTTTTGTGTCCTTAGTAGCCCAAGTATAAAATCCATGCTTATTAAATCCATAGCCTATTTAAAATAGACAATGGATGATATAGGCTTACATTCTAACTTTCCCCTTCAAAATGTTGGAAAATTATACATCTCTCCACAAACTTATTAACATCATCTTTTATCCTTGGGAAATAGTAATTTTCACTCAATTAAGTAAGGGTATTTGTTTACCCAAAAATCCTTGCTAAGCTTCCACTAAGTTTTTCCTTTAGAAGATTTTCACTCATGGATCCTCTAGGTATGTACAATTGGCTACCTCTAAATAAAATTCCTTATATCATATAGTCTATCTATTTAATCCTTTTCATGCTTATAGTATTCTCACAAGATTCATAGGCCTCCTTAAAATCAATATCTTCCTTATACATGTCTTTCAATTATTCAAATACTAAAACATTCACTTGAGACTCATACACAATTAGATTTCTTATACTTAATGCATCTGTAACTTTATTATCTTTTCCACTCTTATACTTGAGAACAAAAGAAAATATTTGAAAAAAATTAATCCATTTCACATGCCTTTGATTCAATTTAGTTTGAATATTAATAAATTTTAAAGCATGTTTATCTGTATAAAGCACAAATTATTTAGGCTATAAGTAGTGTCTCTATTTCTTCAAGAATTGGATAATGTCATAGAAATAATTATCATTATTTGAGTTTTTCTTCTTTGATTCATTGATATTCTCACTAAAATAGGCAATAGACCTTTCTTCTTGTCTCAAAATATCTCCTATCGCAAGCCCAATAGCATCACATTCTACTTGGAAAAGCTTGTTAAAGTAAGTTAAAGCTATAATAAGTTTCTCTATGATCTTTTTATTTAAAAGATGAAAATTTTTCTTTGTTGATTCTATCCACTCAAATTTCTTTTTTTTCCCCATTGATGGTTTCAACTATTGGATCATTAATGCCACTAAAGTTCCTAATGAAATTTATATAAAAAATACCTAAACCATGAAATCTCCTTAACTTAAAGACACTCTTCAAAGTAGGCCATTCCATTATGGATTTAACCTTATCTTTGTCCATCTTCAATCCCTCTTGGGAAATGACAAATCCCGAATAGGCTAACTTTGTCTTCATGAAACTACACTTTTTGAGATTGATTAACAACTTCTCATCTTGTAACTTATTTAAGACCATTTTAAGGTGTTAAATATTCTCTTCCTTTGACTTATTTTAAATCATAATATCATCTAGGTAAAAAATGATAAATTTACCTATGAAATCCTTGAGTATTTCATTCATAAGCCTCATAAAGATGCTAAGAGCATTAATCAACCCAAATGGCATCACAAACAATTCATATAATCCATCATTGATCTTAAAATTTATCTTCCATTCAACTCCTCTTATCTTTATATGAAGATATCCCCTTTTTAACTTTATCTTTGAAAAGTATCTTTTACCACTTAGACAATACATGAGATCATCAATTCTAGGAAATAGAAATTTGTACCTGATTGTGATATTATTTATATCTCTAGAGTCAATGCACATTCTCCATCCTCCATATTTCTTAGGGGTTAGGATTTTTGGTACAACACATGGAATTAAAATCTCCTTAATCAAATATTTTTCTCATAACTCTTGCACTTGTATTCTTATATCTTAATTATATTTTAGTGTCATTCTATAAGCTACTTTATTTGGTAGACTAGCTCCTAGAATGAATTCTATATGGTGGCTTACATTTATCATAGGTGTAAATTCATTAGGTAACTCATCCACTACCATATCAAAAAACACATTTAACAAATTTTGAATCTCTAAGGGAAGATCAGTCAGTTTAGTGGTTTTGATAATTGTATTAGTGTTGGTAATTAGTGCACATCGTACTTCTTCTTTGACTAGCTACAAAAACTCTTTTCCACTTATTAGTAATACCTCATTACTATATTTTACTTCTATATTATCATCTCTCAATGGTATTAATGTATTATTCTTACCATATCTCTCAAAATTATACATATTACTTCTTCTATCATATATGGTTTTCATATCAAATTACCAAGGTTTACCTAATAAGACATGGTAGACATCTATGGGCATGATGTCACATAACACTTCATCTTTATAACTACCTATCTAAAATTTAACCTTACACTATTCATTGACCAATACTTGATGCCCATTTTTAATCCAAGGAAGCATATAAGGTTTAGGATATGTTACTCTCTTTAAGCTTAGTTTTTCAACCATCTCAGAAGAAACTAAATTTTCTGTACTACCACTAGAAATGATCACTTTGTATCACTTACCTTTGGACTTGCATGTGGTTCTGAATAAGTTCTTCCTTTAAGATGGTTCTTTCACCTCCTTTTTTTCCTTAAGTAATATTCTTGTCATCAATAAAGACTCTACTTCTTAAGGTTCATCCACATGTGATGGTGATCCCACACTCTCCTTTTTAGTTTGATAATTTTGATTACTACCTTTAGTCCTAGCATGACTTATTTTTAGATGCTTTAGGCATTCATATGATTTGTGGCCTACATATTTATTACACCCAAAACACTTTCCCCAAAAGCCTCTTCCTCTACCTCTTGTGTATGGTATTCTACCTCTGAATGAGTATCCTTGTCGTATAGTTTGACTTTGACCTTGAGAGTTACTTGCTTCCTCATTATGGACCTACAACTGACTTTTAGCACCATGTTGGCCTCTACCTCTAAAATGTTTACCTCTTCCCCTATAAAGTGGTGTTTGCTTTCTAGATAGTTTTTCATCTACTTTGAGTGTAAAGTGGTATGCTTTCTATACTAATATTGGGGATAAAATATTGATTTCATTTTGCATATTAAAACTTAATCTATTGTTATACATTTCCACCTTTTCCACATTTTCTTCTATATGACATGCTCTAATTGTTAACCTTTAAAACTCCTCTGTCTAGTTTTTCATTGTCATGTCTTTTTTTATTTAGGTTTTGAAGCTTATTTAATAGATTAGCCTAGTAATATTTTGGCATGAATTTGACTTTCAATTTGGATACCATTTTTTCCCAACACTCGATATTTGGTTTGTCTTTCCTTCTCCTTTCATCTTGAACTCCATCTCACTAGATGGATGCATGACCTCTCAATCTTGTGCTAGAAAACTTCACTTTATTTTCATCATTTATTCCTTCATATTCAAAATACTTGTCTAATCCATAATTTATTCAACATTCAAGCTACCTTCATAAACTATAACTTCTAATTTGGGCTTTGGTCATATTCCTATGACTACTTTCAAGAGTATTTCCTCCATTCTCTCTTCTTATTCTTG
This sequence comes from Torreya grandis, assembly GCA_037957365.1. Lineage (NCBI taxonomy): Eukaryota > Viridiplantae > Streptophyta > Pinopsida > Cupressales > Taxaceae > Torreya > Torreya grandis. The sequence continues at coordinate 240,351 of JARHVA010005755.1, forward strand.
TTTTACCACTTCTTCTTGTGGTTCTTCCTCTCCTTCACCCACATCACCTATCACAACACCTCTTATTTGATTGAAATATATTACCTCCAAACATGGATACAAATTCATTATCTACTTTATCAAAACATCTCTTGGTTATCTTTTCTTACCTGCTCTAGCACCACCTTTAACTACTCCTCTAAGTGCTATTATTGCACTTTATTAAAAGTTTCTTTTTCACAACCTATTATTCACTTCTCTCAATGAGATATTTCTCCTTAATTAACCTCTAAAGTACAACCAAACCTGTTCTAATACCAAAAATGATGGTCATGGGTAAAGTAAAAATCAAATTGTAGTTTTCTTGAATAAGAACAATAGGTCTAAAATCCTATTTGAGGATAATTTGAGAGAAAACAAGGATTTATTATGTTCAAAAATATGTTATCACATTATTTTAATGTTATTACAACTTATCATATTGATCTTTAGATTTTAATTTACTTGTAGATGCTCAAAAATATTTAAACCACTTTATTCACTTAAAAAAAGTTGTATTAAACCTTTATAAAAAAATTCATTCATTTTTTCTAGTTTGTTTCTCTTTTAGATATATTTTAGTCTTGAAACCCTAGTTTTAAAGTCTACATGCCTATACACAAGCCAAGATCACTCCAAAATAGATAATTTGAATTTTATAATTTTTTTAAAAATGTAACACCTTTAATATGTCTTCCCTACCAATACATACTCTTTCATATAATTTAAATATTTGAAAAATCCTACATAGTGGATAAAATAATTTTTCTTAGGTTGTACTTATAGGTTTCTAGACTACAAAAAACCTATCTCTATTATTGAAGCCTACAAAGAAAATAGACACATTAAAAACATAAATGTATGATTTTATAAAAATATATACATTCACTTATAGTAATACTCAACTTTAAAATTTAAGGATAAATTCAAGTTTATAATTTTTTCAATATTTTCATGCAAACTTGTGATACAATCCAGCATTGAAAATACCCTATTTTTGAGCTTTATTTCTTCTTTTTATTAAAAAATTTGAATCTTTGTATTTATTTTATATCTCCTAAAACTTTCCCCACATACCTTATATCTCTCCTAATCCTCTACTCTTTGTTCCAACTCCTACAATTTCTCCAACTAGCTAACTAACTAATGAACTCAACTTAAAAATCGACAGTGTTTGAGTTTTAACTTGTTTAAGTGTGATTTAATGCATTAGATCCACTTAAAACATGTCATAATACCCTATTATACCCATACATGAAGGATCATGACTTTACATTATTCCATGAGATAGTAAAATCCTTCAAACTCTTTACAATAAATCCAAAAAATTGAATTCATTATTTTTGGTGGGATAACTAAAAACACCCCAAAATGACCAAGAAAAGATAAATCAAGCATGGCACAGGCTTATCATTGACAAAAAATGACTTTATAAACCTAAAAAAGACCCAAAACATATAAAATTGAGCCTACTATGTACATGCACCTATGTTAAAATCTAAGAACACTAACAAGGCTAAAATTAATAATGAATAATCCCAAGCCTTCCTCAAATCATATTGTTACAACATCTAACTTGAGTTTTATTTTATTACCACTAAACTAATCAAGGGGCATACATGTATCCTTTTGTTCCTTCTCCCTTGAGACCTCAAGGTTGAAATAGCTACCATCCCACTCCCATTGTTCTCCCTTTTTTCATTTTGGATTCTTTTATGAATTTTTTCAACACTAAATGAGATAGGGTGGCCCATCATGTATGGCAGAACAAAGGTAGTCAACATGTTCCTCCTATACCCCCTTTTCCTCCCATAAATCAATATAATCCATCTAAGAGATATGATATCATGAATATTCTATAACATATGCTAACATATATTTGTTATATTTGCTTCACATGATGAATGTTTATAAATATATTCTTTACTTACCATTACATGATACAATTTTACCAAATTATATAGAACCACCCTATGTGGTTTATATTATTAATACACTAGGATGGATAGAGGAAAGTGTCTCTTTTGAAAATGAATTTTTACCTCCTAAAAACATTATAAATTAACTTATACCATTATATATTAAAGTAAAAGTTCAAAATAAGGTATTCAAGTGAGTTTTAGTAGCCAATGGATCAGTATTAAACATTTATAATATCTCCTTCTTGAACCTAATTGGTATTGATCCAAAATATCTTAGCTACTCAAATATGAATATCAAGAATTTTACAATATCCTATGAAAATGACTAGGACAAACTACACTACATATAACCATGGGTCCTCGAATAATAACCATATTATGTCAAGTAATTCCTAATGCCCTTGATTACAATATTTATGTAAGAGACCATAGATTCATGAGATATTTGTAGTGCCTTATAGTTTATATTCATGCCTAAAATTTGGACATTGAGGATATATATACATGTCCTTTGGATCAATAACTATTCATGTATTTTGTACTAATTCAATCCAAGGATCACTACATCCCTCATATGCAACCCTCTTCTCAAGAATCTAAGAAAAATGAGGCAATAATATCTACTCCACCTCCATTGTTATCACCACCAATAAATTTTAACTAATATAGTTCTAGGCTCAAATATTTACAAAAATGGGAAAATATGCATAAGGTATTATTCCTCCCATCATAACATCTACTCATAAAAGATGACAAATTCCTTCTTATATATAAAATCCAACAATTAATATGAAAGGAATAACCACACAAGCTACTATTTATATACTATTCTTCAAAGTAGAGCTAGAACTAGCATGAGAAGTTCATCATATATCTAGACTATAGATGGTATACCCTTATCATGCTCCAAACACCAAACATACCTTTACTATTATAAATATCAACTAAAAATCATGCCTTAACATATTTATTGACATAATACGATGATGGTCATAGATAATGTGTCATTTATTATATCAAGCATACACCTGTTGACTATGAGAAAAACTACAATACTATGTAAAAGTTATGCCCAACCCTTATTTTTGATGAACATAAATGCCAACATTACATGCTCATCACAAAGGTTGATCCTCTCAAATTTCTTATTTTAAATTCACATAGCTAAATGGGTAATGTTACTCATGGAATTTGAACTTATATTAATATCTCAAAAATCCATAAAATGATAAGTTATTATAGATCAACTAGTTCTAGCTCCATTAATAGACACACTACTAACCAATGTTTTTTTCATGATAATTTTACTTCATATCACATTAATTATGATATTTGGACCATGTAATTTTATGGATTCAAATGTGTTATAAGTGACAACATTTTAACTATCTTTGTCACTCCTTAGGGCCAACCTATGACATTTTCATATCATTTGGGTTTTTCATGTGGAACTAAGTTTGTCACTCCTTAGGGCCAACCTATGACATTTGCATATCATTTGGGTTTTTCATGTATAATTAATATAGGAAAATGTGATTGATGTGTTTTTTATGCATGCCATAAAAATTGAATGAGGTAGCCTCTAACATTTTAGAATCTCTATGGAAATGAATTTCCACTCCAAGGCATGAGTTATAAGTATGTGGTTAAAAAAACTAATTGGTGGATTATTAGGTTAATGATATAGGTAATTTAACTAGGAAAATGGATGGATATGTGAAATCTAAAATAAGTATACACTATGTGATTTGGTTGGGTAAATAATTACTTTACAATGGGTAGATCACAAAATAAATTCAAAAAGGGAAGGAAAGGTAAGGCAAAAAATAAGGTCCTATGTTCTTAAAGGGTCATTTCCAAGGATTTTTCTTTAGTATATGAATATTTCAAAAACCAATGCTTGTTATTTATAGTTCTACACACTTATGAACAAACATAGTTAAGTAGTCTAGGGAAAGTAGGTGTACAAAACTTAGTGGTCTTAGTTCAAGGTTGATTTTTTTATAGTTTCTATTTCACACCCTTAGTTTACATATTATATCTAGGATAAGGAAAGTACATATAGTAGCCACAACACACACCTATAAGGCTACACTAGAGGGAGACACTCTTGCAAACCTTAGAATATCAATGCAGTCTAAATTGATTACTTAACATCAATGAAATTTACTAAATTTCAATAGATTTTGAAATTCTATGATTAATATGAATCAATGATAATGATCAATATTATCTATAGATTTTTCACACTTCAAAATTATTAAATTGACACAAATAAAAAAGCTAAAATATTAACATAGAAAAGGGAGGAGAAAGAACCAATGCATTTGTATGACAATCAATAACTTGATTTGTTCCTATATTAATATAAAATCCAACCCATTGAATGATTGTTTTACATGTATTTAAAGACTTGGGGAAGGGGTTACCTCATCTTCAAAGTGTTGTAAATATTTAGATCACATATTAAAATAAATAGAACTTAAGTTCTAATTTACTAAAAAACTACATGTTACAACTCATAAATTACAACTTTTGTTTTTATATAGTCATGTAATGTTGGCAAGTTGACAAAACACTTTAGTTAACTATAACATGTATGCATGAATCATAACTAGTTGTAGTTAGTTTTAATAAATATTACATGCAAAATTGGATACAAAATTGGTATTAAAATAACTATGGTTTGCTCACAAATAGAGTATGTGTAGCTGAACTAATAGATGGAAATGGTGTTTAAACTTGTGTATTAGTTGAACTGGTAGATGGAGTAGAGCTAGACTTCCTCTTCACCTCCATTTCTATACCCAAGATAATTTTGTGATCTTATTATGTTTATATCCAAAAGAGTTTGTTTGTTTATCTTTTTAACCTATGTTATTAATCTTGCATGTTCATCTTTTGTGGCTTTGAAGCTTATCCAAAAGACATCCACTTCTATGAACGTCTTCTTCGTAAAACTCAACTTAACTTCAATCTCTTAAAAATTAAACCCGTGTAAACTAATTGAAGCTGACTAAAGCTTTCTAAAGTAATTGATCAAAAATGGACCTTATCACCAACCTTCCATTACCATCTCATGTATTCACCAACTCCAATTCATTCAGAATTTATCCTACTTGCTTCTCTTATATAGTTGTTCTTGAGACTAAGGCCTCAACAAATTTGATCCACTCCCTTGTTTCTTAGGTCTAAATTCCCACTAAATTTAATGAATTTGATTCTTCCAAGGGTGACATTAAGTCAAGATGGTTGAATCCTTATTTAGGGTGTATAAAACAAAAAAATGTTCTTATCTTCTTTCAAATTTTTGAACAATTTGGCCATTTTAGTTAAATGAGGGGCCAATTGTGTCTTCAAGGAGACAATAGTGTCCAATATATCATACAACCTTAAGGCTACCTTTTTAACATTATATTCAATCTTGGATGGATCATGGATGACTTGATGTTGTTCTCTAATATTTTTCAATTATTTTTCCATCCCCTTTATCTTCTGCTCAGTACTAGGAGGACTTATAACAAGGCTCTTTTATGGGTCTCCAAATAGGACCTAAAGTCCTGAATGTAAGGGGACTGACTTGTTCTTATATCTTATCTTTTAAAAAGAGAAAAATATTTCTTCTCTTTCCTTTAGAATCAAACTTCACCCAATTTTGTCCTCTATTTTTCTTTTATTTACCCTTTTCACAAAGATAGTAGACTTGTCAAACAATGATCTCATAGTAGGTAGCTTAGTAATCTTTAGGTTTGGCCTTTTAGAAACTAAAAATCTTATTTACTTACCCTAGTCAGGAAGTGCCAATTGTGATGGGTCTACTAGTTATGCCTTTTTCTAGGTATCCTATGAAGGCCCAATCTCAGGAGCTAGATTTGGAATGGAAGGCCATATAATATTTTACTATCTTACATTCCCCAAATGTGGCATTGGGTGGACAATATAATTAGTATTTTTCCTTATAGTTTTCTTTGTGGATACCATTATCATGGTTTGAATTTATCCTAAGGAAGGCATGAGTGAATTAAAATAAGTAGAGGATACTGGTAATTGAGTGTTGGGTTTGATCGTAGTAGAAATAGATGTGGAAACCAAAGGAATGGTTGTATTAACAGTTAGGGAGATAGGTACAGATGAAGGAAGTGACAAAATAGGGAAAGAAGTAACGAATGATAATGTGGTAATGAATGGGTGGCCTAAGGGAATATCAAGAAGTGGACCCTTACCTAATTTATCACTCATGAGGGGTGCCTCTCCTTTGAGTTCTTACTATTTCAAGACTTTGGCCTACTATGATTCCTTTTTCTTTTGTTCATCCATTGGCTCACCTTCAATCATAGTTCACCATCAATTTGGGGTGTAGTCCAAAGTAAGAAGGCCTTAGGTGTAGGATGGCTCACCTTCATAGACTATCCTAAGGGCTTCCTACCTTAGACTTCCTCTTATAGTATATAGATTCTTTTTTAATTAGAGGATCAACCACTTATTGGGTAAAAAGAGGGACATACACATTATATGTTGTGGTTGCTAAGGATACAATAGTGGGTGTGAGGTATTCTGAGTTAGAGGAGTCTATAAATATATGCTCCTCTTCCTTCCCAAGAAAGATCTTATTACCTTGAATTGTCTCTTCTTGAGGTTATTACTTTACTTCCCCCAATTCCACTATGGGTGCTTGAACCTAAGAAGTCTCCTCTTCTATTCTATTTGTATTTATTAAAGTTTCCCCTTCACCCTGATCTTGATTTATAACCATCATCATGGTGGGTGAATTTTAGGGATCTTCACTTTGATCATGAGGTTTCTAAAGAGGTTTGTTATTACAAAATTCTAAAGAATTCCGTCTTCTTAATGGTGGGATCCTATATTGTTGTTATTTAATTTTGATATAAGGATTTACTTGGATTACCTTGAGTAAATATTCATTTACTCTAGTTTTCTTAGCCCTTTCCAAGACTTGGTCATCATCATTTGCATTGAGAAATTGGAAATCATGATCATAGGGCTCATGTTTATATTGAATTCCCAAATTATGAATACATTATTTTTCCTTATCATGGGGGTCCCAATATCTATGGGGCAAGCTGGCCAAGGCATAGGCTTTCATGGCCTTATTAGTTTCCTTAAAATATCTATGGAAGGTGTAACACATCCTCCCAATCATGAGATGAGAGACATGAAATGTGCTCTTCTTGATTTTACTCAAATCCTCATTGATCCCTTTCCATAACTAATAATAAATTCTTACTCATCTAGCTTGTCAAGGATGTATTTTGAGAGGTGTAGAGGATCAACCCTATGTCAGTAACCATTATCATGGTGTAATTTGGATATAACCAATAGTCACCCTTTGACATGAGTGAATTAAAAATAATTTTTATATACTGTAGGCATGCATTCCTCATGAATTTCCCTCCAAACCTAGGGATACAAGTCCTTTGCAATATTTAATATATTCTTAGTATATGCATAAATATACACAAATTAATAGACATCACAAATATTATTTTTGATATAATCAAAATTTGAGTCCTAATTAGACCCATTGTGTATGTAAACAATACCCATGATAACATCAAGAAGGTAGGACATCATGTATAAATTACCCCCTTAGGGCCTCTTATCTTTATATAGTATCATCTCATGAAATTAGGCATTAATGATATCTCCCAATGCGAGGTGAGTTATAAGGTTAGGAATAGGTTGAGCAATGGTACCCATTATAAGTGAAAGAAGTGGATACTCAAGTGACCATACAAGTGCTTCATCAGTGCCATAACAATTAGAATTCCCATTATCAATTTAGTTATAAGAATAGGGTTCTTATCTTTGAGTGAAAATGTTTCTCTAGGGAGAAGCCATGTGTTTGTTATCCTCTCTATATTGTTGCTTTTATTCTAGAGGTTTACCCTATGTAAATCAAATGTGGCATCTAATATTATAAATCATAAGTACCTTTGAAACACTTCCCTTGATATGTATGAGATTATGGTTTTATGATTTACATGGAGGAAGCCTCCAACAACAATCCTTCCTTCAAAGAATAAGTCATCTAACAAGTTGATGCATGGCATGGTCTTAGGTTTGGTAGTAGGTGTAGTCATATAAAATGTCAAAATTGGTAGCTTGAGTGTGGCTTGTGACACCCAACCCATAGATCCCTCTTGCATGCTCTTATGACCATTCTAGACACCTTTTTGTTTATTGTCAATCATTCATAAACTTTCAAGACTTGATCTAGCTTAGTCAGGCTCCACTTCTCATGCTTATTCCATCCCCCATGTCTCAAACCTACAGAATAGGAGTGATAGGGTTGGACTATAGTGCTAGACCCTAGGGTGTTCCATTTATATCACTCCTATCAAATCACATTTTGAGTCCAAATGGCCATTTCATTTTTATTCATCTTCTTCACGGTGTCAGCCTAGCATGAATACATTTAATTCATGACTAATAGATCTCTATAAAATCCTATTCAAAGTTCATTTAGAAGGGGTTGGAAAAAATTATAAAAGTAAGAAAGAATACAAGCAAACCCACTAAGGCAAATTTTCCTATTCTCTGCATACAACCATCTAATATAGATACCAACATATTCAAACCCTCACACCAGTCCCTAGCCACCTCAAGCACACTAGTTTAGCATTTTTGCATATGAATAATACTATTGCATAAAGTACATCAAGTGAGAGAACTACATATGGATTGATCCCTCTTAAAAGTATTGGTATGTAGGTAGTGTTCCCACACAAGGGGTGTGAATACATGTTCAGTACAAATTACACACACTAAGTCCCCCTCTTTCTCAAGTGTCATTTAAACATAATGAAGGTCTAGGGCTTGAAGATTAAATTTGCTCTACAAGGAGCTCCATCAACATTCAAGATCCAAAATTTCATAAGCAATCTCATACAAGGACAATGGACAAAATTTAGAAAACTCATATCTATGTGACTAGTTTGGACAATAATAGTAAGACCTGGAGTATAGTGATAGACCCTATAGTGTCTTATTTTTATGCTCCTATCCTTTTACTAAATGAAAGCTAGATCTTGGTTTATGACACTATCCCAATCCTACACAACTAGTATCAATATATATCTCAACTGTATCAACTTAGTTTTAAGCTAAGTTACATTTCGCTTCTTTCAATACTATTTTTAGAAAACTACAAAAGTCAAATAAATGATACAAATTAGTAGTTAAATTATTACAATATTATTCACTAATTTAGTCAACTCAGACCTTTAATTGAATTAGGAGTAAGACTCCAATATTCCCAAAAGAGTTAAATCATTTAGTGAACTCGACTTACTTTTTTTATAAACAAAAACCTTAGAAACCCTAGAGTAAATTCCTTGTTAATTTTTTCAATAATTTATTTGATTTTTTACCTACATATTTAAATAAAAAGTTAGCATTAATTTTTAACATTTCATAGTAGTTTAAAAAAATTATTTTCTTCCAAACCCTAGTTGCATATACTAAGTCCCTTTAAATCAAGAAGTTTTCCAATATTTTTTTAATTTTTTACTTGCATATTTAAATAAAAAATTAGCATTAATTTTTAAAATTCCATAGTAATTTTTAAAAAAAAAATATTTTCTTCCAAACCCTAGTTGCATATACTAGGTCCCTGTAAATCAAGAATTTTTTAAATTTTTTACCTACATATTTAAATAAAAAATTAGCATTAATTTTTAAAATTCCATAGTAATTTAAAAAATCTTTCAAACCGTAGTTGCATATACTAGGTCCCTTTAAATCAAGAATTTTTCTAATATTTTCTTGATTTTTCCTTGTATATTTAAATAAAAATTTTGTATTAATTTTTAGAATTCCATAGTAATTATTTATATATATATATATATATATATATATATATATATAATTTTTCAAAACCCTAGTTGCATATAGTAGGTCTCATTGCTTTTGAGGTATCACCTTACATATTTTATGAGATTTGTATCATTTTTAAGCATACTCCACTTCATTGTTTAGATTATATTTGTTAAATATTTTATTTCATTTTTGAAGTTGCTTTTCTTATGCCATCTAAGATCCTTGCATCTCTTCATTTTAGATGAAGTGCAAGACTTAGTGGTGACCCTCCTAAATTCATCTAGATTCCTTCAACCCGACCATATACCATGGATAAACAACTAGCTTAGATTCTTGCTATAGATCCTACACATCCATATTACACCAATTTTTATGAGGATAATTTTGACAATGAGCAATATGATAATAACAATGATGATACAAACACCGATGTTCATGACCCATCACATCAGGGTCTTGATCCACTTCCACCTATTATTGATAATGATGTTGTCATCAACAAAGACTTGATTCTACAAATTTTTAGATAAAGACTCATGGAATATCCTTGAGATCATATTCTTATCTTACAATCTATCATGGAAATTCAAAAGGCTAAGTAAGTTGAGTCTTTCATTCCTTCAGAGCATCCAATTATACATGACGTTATGGGGGTAACTATGTCTCAATAACCCCCTATAGTATCCCAACCTTATTATGAGGCACCACCAATTATAGCTAGTACATTTTTGTCTCCTGATGTGGCTACCCTTTTGTAAGAGATAAAATATCTTCAATCTAAAGAGCTACATCTTGAGCATGGTGCTTATAGACCAACATAGGCCTTGGATTATTTTGCTCTACTAAATACACCATTAGCACATCATATTGCTTCTACACCCTTTCCACCAGGTTTTGTTCAACCCAAGCTTGCTCTATATGATAGCAAGGGAGATCCAGATACACACTTGAGATTTTTTCATGCAACATGTTTGGACTATATGCCAAACGACTAGATACTAACCAAGTTATTTATATAGAGTCTAAAGGATTATGACTTACAATAGTTATATATTATACCAAATCAACTGGTCAGCACATTCAATCCTTTAGTTGACATATTCCTAGCTCATTTTAGCATTAACATTGGTGATAAGGTTTCTTATGCCCAAATTACACAATAGAAACAAAGGTATAATGAGCATCTCACATATTATGTTCTTTGATATAAAATTATCTTGGCTAAGATGACTAACCCCATGGTTGATAAAGAGCTACAATATCTCTTCAAATAAAGTCTTCTACCAACCTTGCATGAATTAATAATGTTTAAAAGAATCTTTTTCTTCATTGAGTTATGTCATACACTAAAGCAAAGGGAAGTTAAATTAATTTCAATGGGAAAACTCAAGTACACAAGTATACCAACAACAAAAAACAAGAGTAACAACAAAGTCTCATACAAAGTCAAAGTTAATGATAACAAAAGTTAGAATCAACCTACAGTCAATGTGGCTTCAGATCCCCCTCAATGAGTAGTTTTATCAGCACCTTCTTAGTGAACCTCTACCAATCTATGAATTTCTCTAGCTAGAGTTTTACAATAGTTATTAGAATGTAATATCATATCTCTCCTTCCTATTCGAGAAGTTGATCTAAAAAATCCTCTTCCATAGAGATATGATCAAAATGCACTTTATGATTTTCATAAGGCACCAAAACACACAATAAATAGATGCATTAGTTTGAAATAAAAGATATAGGAGTTGATAGATGACAATGTTATTGATCTTAGCACTCCAGTTGAGCCTCCTTAGACAAAGAAAACATATGATAAATCTCTAAAAATCTTCTCAAATCATTTCCCACAACATTCTAAACAAGAGAAAAGGGATACATTAGGTGTTCACCATGCATATCATGTACATCCACCACCAGCTACATATAGGGTACCTTTAGTTGAGTCACATCTTTTGAGTAAAATGATTGCTGTGTACAATTCTATAGTTTTAGTTAGACCTTCAATATCCTTCTTAGAGTAGGAGATAGTTGAGGATGATTCATATTATTATGCACTTTTTATCAGAGCTTATGTTGATGATAATCCCATTCATAGTATTCTCATAGATAATGGATCCATCGTGAACATGTGTACTATGACATTACTACAATATCGAAGACATTCAGAGAAGGATATTACCCTAATGAACATATTTATTATCAAATTCAATGGGCACATATAAATTTCATTGGGTGTGATTATACTTATTCTACATGTTGGTCCAATATGTGTGACCACACCATTTAATATTATTCCTAGTGCAAGAGTTTTTGGTGTGTTACTTGGTTGACCATGGATTTAAAAACTTTGAGCATTACCTTTTATAGTTCATAGATGTATGAAACTCATTCACTCTAATTAGGTTGTTATAGTTAGTGGAGTTTTGTATGAGTTACCACTTCCCACTTCAAAGCCACTACTACTTTTTAGTGACCAATTTTAGTTTATCCACAAATTTTAGTTTCTCCATCAATTTTAGTTTCCCTACTAGTTATAGTTATTCCTTCAGTTTAGATTCAGACATAGTTGAGGCCTCCATCACTATAAAAAAGAGTTCATACACCTCCATGATGACCTCTTTGAGAGTAGCCACAATTTTAGAACTCTAGATAGTTATTAGCTATAGTGTTCACACCTAGGGTAGTATCATTGAGGTCTCATGCCTCTACACATAGATCACATGTTCAAAGAGATTCTCTTACTACCAGATGGGTCCCTTAGAGCCCTATAAGTACATTCACTTCTTAGAGTTATAGGGGGACACCATAGTTATTTTCCACTATAGATATTTCAAAATATTTATAGCATGCATAGCTTTTAAATCCACAGTCTTAGCCCTTCCATCGTGCTTCATGATCACACATGATCTATCTCCTTGATATAGGACACAATGATAGGGAGTCTCCCATGAGACTCATCTGTTAGTATCATCTCTCTTCAACCTTACTTGTATATAGTTTCTTTATTATTAATTCTACATAGTTAATTCCAAAATTTAAAAACATTCAAATTTGTCAAAATATCAAAAAATGAATAACATTTCAAAATATAAAAATATTTAAATAACTCAAAACTATAAAAACATTTATTTTGTATGCATTATTCATAATTTACATTTCTACTACCATGATAGACTTATATTTTTTATTTTATGCTATTTTTTGTTGATTTATCTACATTACCATGCTTCACTTGATCTTATTTGAGTGTGTGTAGTGACATCCAAATCCTTGATTGCTTCACTCTACCCATTGAGGGGGCATCCTAATACATTCAAGATATACATCAATATATCTACCCCTTAGGGGCATCTTATACATGACTACACCATCTAGGTTATGCCATTCTTACACCATACACTCTAGTTATCATGTTGATGTACATTACATAATAGCTTACACATATTACTCTATCAAAATTCACTAGTATATAACACTTGTGTATTTCTTAGCATATACCTAGTATTTTACTCCATGTCTTACATACTTTCACTTCTTGTTTTTATTAGTTAGATGCAATTGTATTTATAGTATATTACATTCCTTCCTTTCTTGCTTTGTGTAGCTAGATGTGACTAAATTTAGCAGTTCCTATTTTATCTCTTATGTGTACCTTAAGACATTTGATAATGTCATTTGCTTCTATTATTATATGTGTCTTAGGAAATTTTCCAATGTCCTTTTCTTGTACTCTTCTATGTGCTTGTGGCTCTCATGCCAACCTTGTTTGTTTTCATTTGTATGTGTATGTGGCATTTGAACATGCCTTGTATATTTTCTTTCCAATTTGAGTGACATGTGCCCATGTCCCTTGTTTTTTTGGCCCCTTGACCACTCTTGTATGCTTCTTGATTCTTCCCTTGTGTGCTTGTTGCTTATTTGTTTTTCAATTATTTCTAATGCCATGATCCACATCATGCATTCTCTTGCTTTCTTGGATGCCATAATAGACATCATGCTCCATCCCTCCTTGATAACTAACAACTAACATTTTTAGATTCAATTCAATACATTACAGATGTTATTACATTGTCATATCTATCTAGACATACCCCTATTGATCTACCAATCTCTAATACAAACTATGTTAAATCTTGAGACATTATTTTGATTGCCATTATTATATCATGTATTCATAGCATAATACACTTATAGGGCTCTTTTTTCTAAGGGTAGTTATTGCAAGGTCTTCATTCCTACCCTTAAAAGAGGGGAAATAAATAAAGGTTTTGTCATAGAGATCAGATCTCTTATCAGTCAAAAAATAAGTTTTTAGAACAATCAAAATAGTAATTAGAGGTTAAACCAAGTAGAATAGACCATAAAATGGTGATGATTACAAAATAGTCATCATTTTTATCAAATGACAATAACTCAAAACATGGATAATAGTGCCAAATAGTAAGGTGTCCTATTTTTGATGTTCCTATCCAAATAAAACAAAACCCAAATTTTCTAGAAATAGGTATAAAGGTCAACTCAACTATAGTTTTATCAGATACAAATTAGTTCAGATTCAATAGTTTTAATATAGTTTTTCTTAGATAATTTAGATATAGGGGCATCATGCATGGCATGATGGCTCTCTTCTACTTTTAGATTGGGAAAATTTTGAGACCCTATTTTGACATCATCATCCTATTATATTTTATATTTTGTTGATATCATGGACATTGATTATCAGTTTGGTAGATTTTATTATATGCATGGTTATTATGAGTGGATATACCTGATTATTGAAATGTTAATACTAAATAGCATGATGTTCTATTTTAAAAATTTATAGTTGATTATTTTGAACTAACCAAGATATATGATTGCCTTTCAAACTATTATAGTGACAGTTATACTAGTTCATATTAATCTAGATATAAATTATTTTTCTATGGTTATATTTGATATTTGCATTGAGTGTACATGTGTAAAGGGCCAAAGGTAAGATTATGAGGGACTCAGGCATGCTTTAAAGATTCATATGCACCTTTAAAATCACCTTAATCCTTTAATTTTATACCCTACTTTATTTTCAAATTCTTAATTGTATTATTTGTGTCTTTTACATTCTTCTCCTTATTAATTTAAGTCTTGGTGTTATGATTTAAACCTATCTTTTAATTTCAACACCATAAAACTATGTTAAATCTCAATGGGGTTAACTAGTCTTTTCAAGGGTTGGGTTGGCCCTCAAAACTCAACCCATTAGTACAAACTTGGATTTGTCCTTTCAACCACCTTTAAGCTTGAGTTTTTAATAAGAAAATCTTCTCTTACTAATCATTTTTGGATCCATACTTATACCCAATAGGTAAATGGATTTTTTTAAGGCCATTTAACCACTTTTTAGTCATAAAAAGGACTATTTTATGACATATATCTTCATCTCCATAAGTAAGCTTGTACTTAGTATAAGTAAGTTGCATTTTGTATGTTTTGTGCAAGAAACATCTATGTGGGTGTGTAAGTGAATTCATGAGAATTGTAAGAGAAGTTAAGAAGGATGGTCATATTATTGGGATGTGGATGGCCATGTGTCACCCTCTTATAAATCATTATTTTTGGTTTTTTCTTTTCTTTTTAGAACCTTATTTTAAGGTTTTATAGAGTTTTATGTATTTTTGGATGGTGAAAAAGCTTGGGTGTTTGGAGGAAGAGGCTTTTGGAAATACTAAGTGGAGATTTGATTGAGGTAGGCTTTTCTCTTTCAATTTTTTTTTTGTTATGCTTGAATGCTTTCAATTCTCTTATCTTTCTTGAATGAATATCTTCTAAAAGAATATGAATGAATGTTTTTACTAAAGTGGAGGTCTTGTTATTGATTTCCATTTTTGATTTTATTGTCATGTTATCTCTTTCTTATTATTTTCATTTTTACTAATAGAGTGTTGGATATGGGATTTGGGAGAAACTCTATTCCATCCATGTGGAGATTAGTATAAGTGCATGTATTCAAGAAATGAGAGGTGTTCTTGTTTAAGGCTTGTTGGACAAGCCAATTTTGCTTTAGTGGCATGAATATTCTTATGAGTAGTGGAACCTTTTTACAAGGTTGAAAAATCACTCTCCTTTATGAGATATGGGAGGTCTAAGGAGGAATGATGTTTATGGGAGGTCTAAGGAGGAATAATGTTTATGGGAGGTCTAAGGAGATAAACTATTGCTTGGTAAGATCTAATTTATTTGTCTTTGGAAGCTATAAAATATTGATAAATTTATATAATAAGAAAGAAATGTCCCTCTTCTCTTCCCTTTTGTGAAGTCCTTCTTGACTTTCTTGTTTTTTTTGTTGCTTTTGTGATCACCTTGTTATTTTGTTCTTTTTTCCTTAATGCCAAGCCATTACCCTTTTCAAGCTTATCCTTGTGCATATGAGTTTGAGGTATGTCTATTTCCCTTGGGATTTGGGAAGGCTATGCATGAACCTCATTTGGTGAGATTTTCATGTAATGATGTTTAAAGAATGGGTGGTAAAATACCTTCCTTTGGCCTATTTTTTTGATGTATTTTTGGAGCTTGACACTTGTGTGTAGGTTTTGGAGCTTAGAGTTTATTGTAGCATGGTGATTACTTCACATGCCTTTTGGCATCCCAAGTCTTACATGTTTTTGAGGAGATTATATTCCATTGTGGTGTATTATTGTTTTTGAAGAATGGGGTTTTTGATAAAATCTTGTACTTTTGTAATGGGATGTATTGAGAAAAGGATTTTAGTTTTGTGAACTTCATATTTATCTCTCCTATATTTTGTTAGAAATGTTGTAATACTTATTAGAATGAATACTTGAAAAAATATTACTAGATTTATTTCATTTTAGTTATTGTTACCAATATATAAAAAAGCTACTTGTTGCATTAGTGATTAGGAGAAGATGTATGTTCCTTGTAATATTTTTTATATTGAGATTATTCTAATGTCTGGTTAAATTGAAAAAGAGTCGTGATATAATGTTTAAGTGAATAATGTGAATGAAAAATGGATTTGAATTTATCCTTGTAGCATTTGAATGTTATGCATACTCTTGATAAATGGATGAATACATTTAAAATATATAGATATTACTTGTTTTTCTTTCCTTGAATCCAAAAGAAGATTATAACTATAAATAATAAAATTGTTCTCTTAAGTTGTGTGCTATTTGATGTACTCTTCTCTCTATTTTTTTTCCTTTTCTTTATTTGAGAGTTGGAATCTATAAATGAAAATTATTAAGATATTACATTCACATTACAAAGAAAGTAGTACTTTCATTATAAAGTAGATTATATAAAATAATCTTATATTAGTTAATGAGTATGTAACAAGTGAATAAAATTGATAATGTTATTATATTAACACTTAAAATCAAAATGGTTAAATTAACTTTTTAAAAATGTATATAAAAAATCATGTATTACATTAACTAAACAAATAAATTATATATATATATATATATATATATATATATATATATATATATATATAATTTTATAAATAAAAAAAAGAAAGGGTTTAAAAAAAAATGTGAGAGAGTTTAATAATAATAATAACAATAATAATAATAATAATAATAATAATAATAATAATAATAATAATAATAATAATAGTAGGATTAAATATATATTATATACATTAGACAAATGAATAAATAAATATAATATATAAATTATATAATATTATATTACATATTAAAAATAAAAAATAAAATAATAATAATAATAATAATAAAAAAAATGAATGAATGATTAAATAAAAATTAATTTTCAATATTATGAATGATTAAAAAGACAATAATAATCCTAAATAAATTGCACATATAAAATCTAAAATAAAATAATAAAATAATAAAATAAAAATAAAATAAAGACTTAAGTCAAAAGTGGGGTGGCTGAGCCAACCACCCCCAAACCCTTGCCTCCTTATTAAATGGAGGGAGGGAAGGGGCTTGGCCAGCCAACTAGCCCTTGCCCCACTATTTTTGGGCCGATGGCTCTTAGCCATCACTATGGTTGTAGGCCACAATTCACAGGGGTCAGCGAACCCCCTAAATTTTTTTTAGTTATAATTTATTTTTTTATTTTTTATTTTTTAAAATAATAAACAAAAATAAAATAATAATAATAATAATAATAATATATTTTTGAAATAAAAAATAAATAAAAATAATAAGAAATATATATATGATATAACTTAAAATAGATATTATATTTTATATATTAAAATATATTTTTTTACATTTGAATATTTTGAGTATATATAATTAAATATATACACATAAGTATACATTTTAAAATAAATAAAAGAATATATACATACATATATATATTTAGGGTAGGAGAGCCTTCTTCTTCAACTTCCTCTCCTTAAGCCTCCACCCTGTAAAACAATTCCAATAAAATGAGGAGAAATGTTAGAAAAGCTAAAAATAATTTTTAAGTGTTTACATGAGAAATTAGGGCAACTCTTGAAATCCCTAGATCTTAGGGCTCAAAATCATTTGATCACATGGCTCACATTAATTCTCCCACTTACAAATGGGAGAAGAATTTGACTTTTTTTATATTAATTGTTTTTAGTTATTTAATTCACCATGTGAGCTCTCTTAAACTATTTATTAAATAAATTATATTTCTTTTTTTACCCTCAAAGTGTATTATTTAATTTTTCTAGAAATTAACAATAATTGGTAAATGAGTGTTAGTAAATTATTTAGTGGTGGGTAACTTGAATTAAAATTAAATTATTTTATTTTATTTGACCCCTGAATTAAATCTTTTTATAAATAAATAAATTTGTTCCAACTAAAGATTATGTGAGTGGATTATTAAAAATAAAATTGAATTATCTTTCTATTAGGATATTAAGCTACCACCCACACACACACACACACACACATGAATTAATTACTAGTCATACATTAATTTTATATATATATAATTACTAGTCATAAATTAATTAGTTCACTAGTTAAATACCTTTAATAAGTTTGATTAATTATTATCTTGTTATTTAAATGTATATCGAAGGTGAATAACAAACTCTAGATTTATTTTTAAAATGACTCATTTTTACGTAAATTATTTATCATATATTTTGAGTATTACACAGTTGGTATAACTTCCAAATTAGATTCCATGTTACAAACACCAGTGATTAGGGGCAATGTGTGCGACACATTTGACTTCTTTTCTTTCTGACTTCAATATATTACCTAGGCATTCTTAGTAGTTATGTTCCTTACTTCAATATATTACCTAGGCATTCTTAGTAGTTATGTTCCTTACTCCATTTGTAGGTGGTTGGCATCATTTTAGAGTGGTTTTCATACAAACCTAACATTCACATTCCTGAGTGGCTTCCACATAAGCTTAGTTTCTAGTTTTAAAATGTCTTTCATACAAGCCTAATCTCCTCCTTCTAGAGTTACCCACAATTGGCCTAGTTTTCGGTACACATTCAACTATCCACTCCACATTTTTAGATTAAAAATAATTCATGGACTTCATCATCCATCTCATACAACACACATTCATAATGAGATCGGTCTATAGCTTCACTTCATAGGGAAATGATAAAATCAAAGGTCTAGCTAGCCTTTGTATTCTTGAGCCACCTACTCAGAGGGCTTGGACACATAGTCCAAACATTAATTATCACATGCATGATAACATAACTTCATAGAGTGGGAAATGATAGAGTCAAAGGGATAGCCTTTGCATTCTTGAGCCACTCTTAGGAAAGTAAGCATTCAACTCCATTCATGATATTACTCTTGGTAAAACAAATACCCAACATTACTCAACATCATCCAACATCACTCAGTATCACAATAGGTTTTATATTGGTTTGCATACCCGATGAGGTATATTTGTTCCTTTCTCTTCCTCTCTCTCTTACCCAACTTTATATGTTCTTATTTTAAATATAATGTATCTAGTAATAACTAATCTACTATTTGATTTATTATTTAGATTTACGCTTCACAATGTGCTTTCTTTATGCATACCCAACATCACACAGCTTCATGGGTTTCACCTTTGCAGAGAAGTTCAAGTATGCTTCCACTTTTCCTTTATCCTAGTATTTCACTTTGTTGTATCACTAGAATAAGGGGGGGGAAATATAGTCATATAAAATGTCAAAATTGGTAGCTTGAGTGTGGCTTGTGACACCTAACACATAGGTCCCTTTTGTATGCTCTCATGACCCTTCTAGACACCTTTTTGCTTATTTTCAATCATCCATAGACTTTTGAGACCTAATTCCAACTCAATCAAACTCCATTTTCCATGCTTATTCCATTCATCCAAGTCTTAAACCTATAGGATAGGAGCATTGGGGTAGGACTATAGCATTGGATATTAGAGTGTCCCATTTTTATTGCTCCTATCTAATCACATTTTGAACCCAAATGACCATTTCCTTCCAATTCCTTTTCTTCATTATGTTATCCTAGATTGAATGCATTTAACCCATGACCAATAGATCTCTATAAAATCCCATTCAAAGTTTATTTAGAAGGGGTTGATAAATATTACAAAATGAAGCAAGAATACAAACAAACCCACTAAGACAAATTTTCCTATTCACTGCATGTAGCCATCTAATACAACTACTCACATATTCAAACCCTCACACTAGTCCTTAGCCACCTCAATCATATCCAATTTAGCATTTTTGTATTTGCATAACACTATTGTATAAATGACATCAAGTGGGAGAACTACATATGGCTTGATGCCTCTTCAGAGTATTGGTATATAGGTAGCATATCCACAAAAGGGGTGTAGATACATGTTTAATGAATCTTACACACACTAACCCCATTCTTTGTCAAGTTTCATTCCAGCATAATGAAGGTCTAGGGTTTTAATATTAAATCTTCTCTACAAGGAGTTCCATCGACATTCAGGATCCAAAATTTCATAGGTAGGCTCACATAAGGATAATAGACAAAACCTAGAAAACTCAAATCTCTATGATTAGTTTGGACAACAATGATAAGACCTAGACTATAAAACTAGACCTTAAAGTATCTTGTTTTTAGCACTGTTATCCTTTCACTGAATAAAAGCTAGATCTTAGTTCATGACATTATATTAGTCCTACATAGTCAGTATTAACCTATATCTCAGTCATATCAACCCAATTTTAAGCTAAGTTACATTTTTCTTCTTTTATTACTATTTTTATAAAGCTAAAAAATTTGAATAAGTTATACAAATCAATAGTTAAATTATTACAATATTATTCATTAATTTATTCAACTCAAACCTCTTACTAAATTAGAAATAAGCCTCCAATATTCTTAAAAGAATTAAATCAATAACATAGTTAAGTGTTTGATGCTTAAGGGGAAGTAGGTCAACTGCTACATATTATTCTTATAGATAGACATCTTCCTCATAAGTGAATGTGTTGATTCCTTATATAACCTCCCACATATTTGAGTAGTTAGTATAAATACCATCAAACATGAAGGTGTCAAATATTATATTCATAAACTCCATTGAATCTTTGATAGAAAATCTAGATGGTGTCTAGGCTTCCTTGTATATTCTGGATGACAATGTCATTGTTGGTTTTTAGTGATAATAAAATTTTAGTTCCTTGTATTGGTTATTTGACACTCCTCTATGCAAATTATAGCTTTATCGAAGGTATCAAATTCTTACAGGGAAATATTCACTTGAGCTCTTTAATAATCAATGATCATGAAGTTGGTTATCAACTCGATGTTATAGCCTTTTAGAATTCAATATTAATTTATGCACCATTAATCTTTAACATCTCCAATATTTTTATGTTCATTTAATTTTAACTTGACCACCTTGGCTTGGTGGACAAGCTATGTAGGATACTTACTCATTCAGATGGGTGCCATGGTGCTACCCTTTTTGACACCTATTGGTGTGTGGTTTATTTGGGCATCAACATTTGCATTTGGGCTGAACCATTTGATTATCATGAGCTAAGGGTTTCAAATGAAAGACCCTAGATACCAAGTTATTCTTTGGGGAGATTCATGAAACCTTTCCCAAAATCCAAAACTCTGAACACTTTCCCTGAAGACTAAGATTGTCCTTTGAGAATATTTTTTAGAGAAAGTTACCGAAGATGAAAGTTTTGAATGAAGAGACCCAAAGACATAAAAGCTAAATATGAATTCCTACATAGTAAAAATTTTGAAGACCAAAATATTGAACAAAACTTTCCAAATAAGAAGATTTGAAGAATAATTTACCAATGATAAAGTCCTAAATATAAAATCTTGAAGAAATAAAATTGGTAGGTAAATTTTTGAAGGAAAATTCCAAAGAAAATATTCTAACTAATTTTTATATAAATAAAACTTCCCAAATTATTATTTGAAGACAAAATTTTCAAGTCCCAAAATGCTAAGTTCCCAAATGCTAATAATTCTAAATAAGTAAATTTGAATAATAGACAAAACCTAGAAAACTCAAATCTCTATGATTAGTTTGGACAACAATGATAAGACCTAGACTATAAAACTAGACCTTAAAGTATCTTGTCTTTAGCACTCTTATCCTTTCACTAAATAAAAGCTAGATCTTAGTTCATGACACTATCTTAGTCCTACATAGTCAGTATTAATCTATATCTCAATCATATCAACCCAATTTTAAGCTAAGTTACATTTTTCTTCTTTTATTACTATTTTTATAAAGCTACAAAATTGTAATAAGTTATACAAATCAATAGTTAAATTATTACAATATTATTCATTAATTCATTCAACTCAGACCTTTTACTAAATTAGAAATAAGCCTCCAATATTCCTAAAAGAATTAAATCAATAGTTAAGTGTTTGATGCTTGAGGGGAAGTAGGTCAACTGCTACATATTATTCTTATAGATAGACATCTTCCTCATAAGTGAATGTGTTGATGCATTATATAACCTCCCACATATTTGAGTAGTTAGTATAAATACCATCAAACATGAAGGTGTCAAATATTATGTTCATAAACTCCATTGAATCTTTGATAGAAAATCTAGACGGTGTCTAGGCTTCCTTGTATATTCTGGATGAAGATGTCATTGTTGGTTTTTAGTGATAATAAAATTTTAGTTCCTTGTATTGGTGATTTAACACTCCTCTATGCAAATTATAGCTTGATCAAAGGTATCTAGGTATCAAATTCTTATAGGGAAATATTCACTTGAGCTCTTTAATAATCAATGATCATGAAGTTGGTTATCAACTCGATGTTATAGCCTTTTAGAATTAAATATTAATTTATGCACCATTAATATTTAACATCTCCAATATTATTATGTTCATTTAATTTTAACTTGACCACCTTGGCTTAGTGGACAAGCTATGTAGGATACTTACTCATTCGGATGGGTGCCATGGTGCTACCCTTTTTGACACCTATTGGTGTGTGGTTTATTTAGGCATCAACATTTACATTTGGGCTGAACCATTTGATTATCATGAGCTAAGGGTTTCAAATGAAAGACCCTAGAGACCAAGTTATTCTTTGGGGAGATTCATGAAACCTTTCCCAAAATCCAAAACTCTGAACACTTTCCCTAAAGACTAAGATTGTCCTTCGAGAATATTTTTTAGAGAAAGTTACTGAAGATAAAAGTTTTGAATGAAGAGACCCAAAGAAATAAAAGCTAAATATGAATTCCTACATAGTAAAAATTTTGAAGACCAAAATATTGAACAAAACTTTCCAAATAAGAAGATTTGAAGAATAATTTACCAATGATAAAGTCCTAAATAGAAAATCTTGAAGAAATAAAATTGGTAGCTAAATTTTTGAAGGAAAATTCTAAATAAAATATTATAACTAATTTTTTTTAAAATAAAACTTCCCAAATTATTATTTTGAAGACAAAATTGTCAAGTCCCAAAATGCTAAGTTCCCAAATGCTAATAATTCTAAATAAGTAAATCTGAATAATGATAATTTTGAAGACCTGTCATACATAATAAGCTTCCTAAATTTTTTATTTTAGATTGAGGTAAAAACATGTTTTAAAGGGGCCCCAAAACCCTATAATAGAGAGCAAAATAAAGAACGTCTAAGCCCATAGGCAATGCCTAAAAAACACTACAATGAAGTAGCAAAAACAGGTTTTAAATGGACCTGAAACCATTAGAGACACATCCGGTCAAAACCCAGAAACAAAAATCTGGTAGCACAACAAACAAAAGATAACAAAAGGATAACAAAGATCAGTACCAATTTCTAAACCAACAAGAAGGACCAGATTATTCATCCAGTTCCAGTATCAAGTTCATGGCTTCTTTTCCTTTCAAAGCAGTTTCCTAGGTGGTAACCTCCAGCAAAGCTCCTTTTTGTGTATCTTTCTATGTTACTATATTAGTTCAAATTAGTTATTTCAATGAAAATGAGTTATAAGAGGAAAATAGATACAATAAAAGAGATTTACTACTAAGACCCACAAGCTTCCAAAGATAAGAAATAAACTAAATAATAAGCTTCCTAAATTTTTTGTTTTAGATTGAGGTAAAAATAGGTTTTGAAGGGGCCCCAAAACCCTGTAACAGAGAGCAAAATAAATAACGTCTAAGCCCACAAGCAATGCCTAAAAAACACTACAATGAAGTAGCAAAAATAGGTTTTAAATGGACCTGAAACCATTAGAGACACATCCGGTCAAAACCCAGAAACAAAAATCTGGTAGCACAACAAACAAAAGATAACAAAAGGATAACAAAGATCAGTACCAATTTCTAAACCAACAAGAAGGACCAGATTATTCATCCAGTTCCAGTATCAAGTTCATGGCTTCTTTTCCTTTCAAAGCAGTTTCCTAGGTGGTAACCTCCAGCAAAGCTCCTTTTTGTGTATCTTTCTATGTTACTATATTAGTTCAAATTAGTTATTTCAATGAAAATGAGTTATAAGAGGAAAATAGATACAATAAAAGAGATTTACTACTAAGACCCACAAGCTTCCAAAGATAAGAAATAAACTAAATAATAAGCTTCCTAAATTTTTTGTTTTAGATTGAGGTAAAAATAGGTTTTGAAGGGGCCCCAAAACCCTGTAACAGAGAGCAAAATAAATAACGTCTAAGCCCACAAGCAATGCCTAAAAAACACTACAATGAAGTAGCAAAAATAGGTTTTAAATGGACCTGAAACCATTAGAGACACATCCGGTCAAAACCCAGAAACAGAAATCTGGTAGCACAACTATATTAGTTCAAATTAGTTATTTCAATGAAAATGAGTTATAAGAGGAAAATAGATACAATAAAAGAGATTTACTACTAAGACCCACAAGCTTCCAAAGATAATAAATAAACTAAATATGCATGGACATCCATACAATGAACAAGCTTCCTAAAAACAAGTGGGTTCCCACTTTTCCATCAATAATGCAAGGTGAGGTGTGTTGAATACAACAAATACAAGGTATTGATACTTATATTATGTAAAAATTTACATTATAGATTAAATCATTAGAGTATATATGGACTCTAAACTGGTGGTTAATCAATATTTATATCTTTACCCAAAAAAATAATAAAATTTTATACCATATAAATAAATTGTGCATTGATTAGAGACACATATGATCTTTATTCAATAGAGAACATATATCAAAAAGATATCTAACTTTTTGATGTCATGGCTAGTAATACTATGAAAATTCTACTTTTTTATCTTTCTGCTACCTAACCAAAAAAATTTATGACCTTTATTTCTTTAAATCATGTTTGGAATTATATTCTTCCTAACACTTCCACCTAATTCCTTACAAATTCCCTTATTTTCTAAATCTCTTCCTTATGACTTTGGTATCAATTTTTTACTTCTTCACTAATAAATATATCTTTGTCTAAAAGGATGAATGTATGCATCTATTGTGGAGTGGTGTGGGGGAGGGCAATTGGCCCAAAGGGTTAATTTCATCTCAGTGTGTCTTACAATTTGGGTTTGTTGGGGAGTTACATTGATTGAATCTATTATTCAACATCTTATATCTCTAGTTAAAATTATTCTCCAATGTTTTCATAACTAATCCTCTTTATCTTAATTTATATTTTTTATCATATCTATGTTGTATTTATATAGTATTACTACTAAAGCTTATCTTAGAATCACCTTTATCCTGAAGGTTAACATCTCTTTAGATTTCTATTTGTTCTTCTATATTATTTGTAAAACTTTCCTCCTAAATACTTATTATCAAATTTTCTTCTAGTGATAAAAATTTAATCTCTTGGTTTTACTATATAATTCACATCTCCTATCTTAATAATTTTCTTGTCACTTATTCTTCCAATACTCTTTAGGCCTTATCCATTGTGGGCCAAATTACTCATGACTAGTTGATCTTCCACATCCAACATTTTGAATAGTTTGGGTATCCCCAATAGTGAGTTTAAATCTATAATCCTTGTTTCATGTTGATCATGAATTTTTATGGTGTCATATATAACTATTATTCTATTATATTTCTATTATTATACTCTTATGTGCCTTCCCACAATGTGAATAATAACTCATTTGTTTATGGCAGAGATATAGTATTAGGATTTTTAATATTAGGGTTTTTACTAGAGGCCAAAATAATTTTTATACCATATTAATTTTTCATAAAATTATTTATTCTCTTTATTTATTATCTATTTATTTCTTAATTTATGAGTGAATTTTCTCATCATCTATCTGATTGCTCATCTCTTCATTCACCATTTTCTCTTAACTATCTTTAATTTATCCTTTTACTATAATATTATTCTCCTTAACTTAATTTTACTTAATAGTTACTTCCCTATCCCTCATAAATCTTATTTAACCTCCCTAATGGTTTATGCTAGATATCTTGAGGATCCACCTTCTTTCCATGTGCCATACCTTAGGTGTTTGTCCCATAAAGGAATCGTTTACCTTATTTTACTAGCCCTTGATCTATAAAAAACTTGTGGATGAGTAACATTAATTTTTCAATAAAATTTGTCTTTCCCCTTAAAAAAATTTAACTTTATTAGTGTCAAAACACATCCAACCCTATATAACCCAAAATATGATGAATAAATTAAGGGTAATCTCAAAATAGTAATAAATAGATAAAGTTATGGGTGTATTGAGTTGTTGGAAAGCCTCAAGATTTTAGGTAGTCCATTGAATAGATATTTTAATGTGAATGTGAAAATATTGCATATACTTGTATTTTCACAGTATCTAAGGCAATTTTTTTTTTCAAAGATTACCCAAAATTATTCTTCATGTGGTCTAAAGAATGATGCCTTAATTTATGGTAATGTTTCACTTGTCCTTTTAAATTTAGTGTGCTTTTTTTCAATGTTTCTTCCCACCACTCTTTTATTTCTATTAACATAGGCTTATATAACTCCAAATTATACATACCCATAGACATTATTCAACTAAAGTTATTAGATATGGATAGCTTATGCTATTATAGGTTAATTTTAGTTAGACTAATGTAACACAAGGGTTAGCATTGGTTAGAATCCTTAATATTCACTAAAAAGGAAGTATTTATTATATTCACAATAATCACATAGTATATGTTACACAATAATTCCTACTCTAACTTCTATTTCTTTCTATATATATTAACTGTCAAATATAATGTTTAGATATATCTTTACTCTCTACTGACTTAAGCAATTACACAGGTTACTATTATAAATTTTATCTATATTTTATCTCTTCTATGCCATATCTACTCTATTAAAATATTATGGTATAAATAATGACTCAATAAATAAAAAATCAATGGTCATGTCTATGTGAGAAATGCCCTTTATCTAATCCCACCATCCTTTCTTTTTTTAAGGCATTAATTATTACTAAAACATCTAGTCATTAAAATCCATTGCTTTATCAACTTGGAGAAGTGTCATGCTGCTACGGTAAAGGAATCAAATCTATAGTATCTATGGTTTGGTCCTTTTGATGATAGAGAATCATCCCATAAATCATAATATGAAATCACATGGATAGGTTTTTTGATTATTTATATATTTTTATAATTTTAATCACATGTCATCAAGCTATTGTTGTATTATGAGATCAGTAGATACACTACTAAGTGTAATATTAACATTGGTATGTATGTGTTGATTTTTTTTGGATTTAGGTGATCTAAATAATTCAATATATGAATATTTATACTGCATAAGATAATACATAAACCACATATATTTAAATGTAAAATTAGATGATTTATTCCACTTACTACTTATAGAAATGATAAGAGGATGGGGTACTTAATTGGTTTACTATTTTTCCTTGATCACTATATATAGTCATCTACATAGTCTAAAATGGTGTTTTATATATTTTTGGATTAATGCAACCTTAATAGCAAAAAACTATTGGAAAATTAGATTATTTAATATATACAATGACCAAAAAAATCTAAGTGAAACTATGAAGAATGTGGTAATTTAATATTTTTGGAAATACACTAGAAGTTTAAGTATTTAGATTTTTTTTTTATGCATGGAGGTATGTGGCATTGATACAATCATTTGAAAAATACTGGAATGGGCAGAAGAGTGCTTAAATAAAGAAACATAAGAGTTGAACATGTTGGGGCAAGTCTATGCTTCCTAGGATTCCTGTGTAGTGTAGACCCATCTAATAAAGAATTAAACCATTTGATTGACTATGTAAATTATAAAAAAATTACATAAGATAAACCTATATCTATGAATAGTTACTATAAATTCTTATTCCTTTGATTGGTTGTGAACAACTCTATTTTTCTTATCTTTACTTTTAAGCCCTAACTCTTTGAAAATACAAGATAAAATCACTATGAAAGGGGTATAATAGGTGTAAAATATGTGTTAAGATAACCTTAGATAAATAATATGACTAAGTATTGCATATGTATCCAATACTCCAAAGAGGGAAGTTAAACCAAATGTAGTTTTCCCTCCTAACTTAGTATGTGCAACTTGTGTAATGCTAGCATGAAATGCAATCATGTATATGGATTTAAATACTTGACAACATATTATTTGACTTGGTAAATAATATTTATAATAATATTAGGGATTTATCCTTTGAGTGACTTTATATTTTGGAAGTTTATGACAAGTACTCTCAATGTGCAATGTGATTTCCATTACCTTCTTAGATAAGTATTATATATTTTGTCTTAGGCTTGATATGTTTATATAGATAACTCTTTCAGTATATTTCTTTGAACTAAAAAGATAAATTTATGAGCCAGCACATGTGAAAAATTTAAATTTTGGGAAATGACCCTTAAAGGGAATGCAAATACATCTAGGCCTTATGGATAGGTTCACCATAGTGACATTGTTTGAGGAACATAAATTTTTCTAGGAGACCTGAATTTTGATATGAGATCATGGAGACAATATGATAATGATATTTTTTTAGTTTAGGTAGAGACTAGGAAAATCCTATGAAGTAGTAATGGTAATTTGAAAAGTTGAGCTATATGAATGAGTAGCTAGGAATAATGGAAAATAAGAGTCATGTGTGCATGTTGTTTTACCTCAATCGGGATTAATAAAACTTAATAGGATATAAACTAGAATTTGAATTTAGATAGATAGATATATAATTAAAGCACATTTAAATGTAAAATAATTAAAGTGATTGCAATGAGTTGACAAGTAAAATATGCTAAATATATCAAGTATAAAAAAGGGATAAATACTTAGATTTTATAGTCAACTATCTAACTATGACTATATTTTGATAGTGGAAAATATATTAAAACAATTTTGTGATTCACCTATATAAAAACTATGTTTATATCTGCTCAAGGTCAATTATGTCATCTTTACGTTAGTATCGATTATTGACTAACCTAAAATGGTTGATAATGACTTGTGTATAAAATAGGATCTATGACCATACAGCCACCTTTATTTATATCTAAATTCTTTATATGTGTGATGTCAAACCCTGATGATGCACAAAACTCTATAACTTAGCTTTCTTCACCTTGAAAACCTATGTGTGCTTATGAGGGATATAAATATGTAAATGATAGAAAGTGTAATTTGATGAGCTAACCCAAATCAGACCTATTGATGATTGATGATTGCCTATGTATTTGACACTCCAAGGAGATAAATCAAGTTGCACATAATTCTCCCACCTAGTGTTATTATGAAATCATGCTCCTTCACTATGTGAATGAAACTAATGATTTGAATTTGATACTTGATAATTATTTCTTTGAATTGGATTTGTTAGGATTCAAAATTGGGTGTGGGTTGACCCTAGTGTTATATTTACAAACTAGGAGGAGTAGAATAGTTTTTATCAATGTGCAATAGTGTATAGAAGTGTACAGATAAGTGCCAAGTTCCATATCAAATAAGACCTTGATATGTATATATATATGAGTTGAATTTGGTAATTTATCATGTTACCAACATACTAGGTAGATGGGTTGACTGAAGAAAATATTTTATTTTAAAAATTAGTCATTTTTGGGAGAGGGTTTATATAGACAAGTGAAAGTCAGTCTCAACTCAAAATATTGACCCAGTTTGATGGTAATGACCCATGCACATGAATATTAAACTAAGCATATTGATATTCCTATGTATGATAGTATGAAAGTTTTAATTAGATAATGAGGTTCATGTAGTGTGTAATAGAATAAAATAAGGGTTGGACCCATATAAAGCATTAGGTGTAATAGAATGGTGTGTTAGAAATATTTGTGCATATAATTCATGCATGATAAGTATATGTCAAGTACTTAATAAAAAAATTCATATTAAAAATTTCCCCCTTTATTATAGTAATGGTACTTATTTATTAAATGGAAAAAAGGTATACCTAAGTGTGTACAACACACTGTCTTTAGTAGGAATCTCCAATTGTGTAGGTAACTCAAAAGCAAAAATTTCAACAAACATATCTTAGTAAATGTCCATAAATATAAATTTGAATTGAAATTTGATAATTAAAGAGCAAGGAATAAGTATACCTCTATGTTGATAAAAACCATGTTTCCCTTAAAACATGTTAGAGATGATGCTTCCTTGTTGAAGCATTGGACAATAGTGATTTACATTGAAGCACTTAGAGACTACTTTCTCTTGTTGAATGATGGAAAAATTGATGATGATCAAATTAAAATTTTGTGTAACTATGTGTTGAGGTCAACATACCCCCATTTCTAAAAAATAGGGACCCTTATGTCAAATTATACAAATTTGAACCTTAACACTAAAAATTCACTTGATCAGAGTGTCATTAACATGTTTACACATTATTTGTATTTGAATATCATCCATACCTTGACTTGGTTGGTTTATTTATTCATGGTTCTAGTTTAATCCTACCTAATATTACTAATAATGGATCATCTTATTTCAAGTTGCAGGTTTAATCTAACCCTCATTGAATGGATTATGCTTCAATTTTATAGTTTAATCCCTATTCAAGATTTTACTAGCCTTTGGTCTAAATTAATTCAAGTTAAATCCTTGTTTAAAATATTTTGTAAACCCTCCTTTAGGAAACCATAACATATGTTATTTTAGACAAATTTCAAAAATTGGTAGGAATAATTTATGTAGGAACACTTTAAAATTACCATGGACTTAAGTTTAGTTTTTATACTAAGGCTTGGGTGTGATTTTAAACATAAATAAACATTAGCCTAAAAATTATATACTTGGTATCTTCATGTCAAACCCCTCATTCATTTTTATATTAGCATGGTCTAACTTTAACATTTATAGGTTCTTTTTATTATGTTCCTAGCTTGGTCCAAATTTATCATTTGTATGGTCCCTCTCATCATAAACTTAGACTAATATCTTAATCATAAGGCCCCATTCATGTTTATTAACATAAAAAAGACCTTAGTCCTAAAAATTTAACCTAAGTCCCTTTATGTCTTTGAGTCCTAACTTAAATTGTGTGCTTATTTGTAGGATCAACAACCCATGTTTAATCAAGAAAAATTGATTAGATGGAGCGAGATGAGCCCAATATGCCTAAGACTTTAGTCCATGGGACCAATCCCACTTGATCACCTAAATTATGATCAATGGCCCATGTTTGAGTGGATTCCAATGATCTGATGGTGTGAAACTAAAATCAAAGTCTGAAAGGGTCCCTTTCATTATAACATAGACCTAGCCTAAGACTTTACCTTAAGGTTTTAATTGTATTAATACAATAAAAGCTTAGGATAAGATCTTATACTATGACTATAATTATGTGAAGGATCTTTATTTTATTACATTTTAAGGCTTAGGTTGAATGCTTATGTTATTATTTGGTCTAATTTATATATAATCCCAATCTCACTTAATATGTTTATGATTGCAAGAGCCAACCATGTTCGACTGCACATATCATAATCAATGACCTACATTTACTTGAGCGAGATTAATCAAATGATGAATATTAAGTCAAAGTTTCTAAAAGACCTAATGTATTTCATGGTACTTAAATTTTATAATCTCACACCCATCATTTGACATCTATGAGGTTTTCATTAATGTCCATGAGACCATCAAATTTTATCCCCTATGTTAAATTGTGCAAGTTTAATTTTGATACCTATGTGACCATCAATTGATGCCTGCAAAGCCATCATTGATGTCTATGAGACTGTCAAAATTTGATCTTAGAAACTAATATCATTTGGAGAATAAACATGCTTAGGGTTATATACTTCACTGTTAAAATTGATCTTTCATCAACTTTTGACCTATCATAGATTAATTGGATCTATTTGAAGCCATGTTTCAAATTGAGACCCTTTTAACTAGTTTTAAATTTTCATGGGAGTAATTTTAAATGCCATAGACTTAACTTAAATGTTACCATAATATTTAGTCATATTTTTAAAAAAATTGACCAAAACTTAGTCTAAAATCTTATGCTTGGTCCCTATGTCCCATGATCTTTTGGTTTATTTTATTAGTTAGATCTAACAAATACATGGTCTTATTTTTATTATAAAACTTAGCTTAGATATTTTACCCTAAAATGTTTTGTCATATTTATTAATATGATAAAACCTTAGGTTAAAAACATTATGTTAAGTCCTTTAATTATTATTTGGAGTCCCATTTTACTATGTTCTAAGTTTAGCTTACATATTTTAGCCTAAGTTTTATCTCATGTTTATTAACATGAAATAAAACCATAGTCTAAAGTCTTTAACCTAGGTTATTTATGTATCCTAATCCTAACTTAAACATGGTGCATCTTTTTAGGATCTACAACTTGCATTCACTTAGATAGGATCAATCCAATAGAGCATAGCCAATTCAAAGTTTCAATGATGCTTTTAAAAAGTGAGGAAGTGATAAGTGTCATGGTCTTAGATAAATAACAACAAATAGATAATGTTGGCCCATCCCATGGATCACAATCAAATGGCTCACTTTAATTTAGATGACCATGATCAAATGGTGTGAGAATAAGTAAGACTTTTTGATGGAGCTCCAAGCAAGCCTAGGACCACCACATGGCAAAAAGGCATTCCCCAGCAAAACTGACAAATTATAGATCAAACTAGAAGATGTGCTTAAAATTAATGATCATGCAAACGTCAAAGACATTCACATAGACATCAAATGATGGTCATGTGGACATCAAATTTAAGCTCAATATAGAGTCTTGATAATGAGATTAAATTTTATGGTTGTGTGGATGTCAAAGATGTATATGTGAATGTAAAATGATGGCCATGCAAACATTAATTTTAAGATAGTTATCTAGATCCAAAAATCTATGATTTACATTGATTTGTACTTGTTAGATCTGATGGTGCAAGGTAAAAACATTTTTTAAAGGGTAATGGTCACATTTTTTAAACATTAATGAGAAACTTACCACAAAAATGCCACATAAGTGCCATGATGATGCCACACCAGTAAAAATTGACAAAGTTAAAGATCTTGTGAGTACTGAAAGGCAAAGGTATATATGAGGATCTGAAATAAATCTAAGGTGAAAAAAATCACTTAAGTTAAAAATCCATCACCATCAAATCTCAAAAAAGACTTGTAGAAAATCCATAACATCTACAAAAGACCTATTTTGATCTCAAATTGACCATATTCAAGCCTGAGAGCCAAATTGTTATTTAAGCAAGTGCAAATTGATTTAGAGGAAAACTATAGACCACTAGTGAGCAATTTTTCAAATTCATAATCATAATAGCCTAAAAACAATAAGATGTAGAGCTCTATCTAACCATAGATTCAGAAGGTAGACTCTTTAAAGACACATAATTAAATGTTGTAGCTTTAAACATAGGAGATAATAACTAGTCCAAGATTTTCTAGGCCATTAAAGAGCTAGCAGCCATCATGAGGGAAGATGAGAGGAATGCATCTATCAAGAGGAGATATTATGACCTAGTTTCTATTTAGATGATGATCCTTCATTATGATACTTCAAAACTAGAGACACTAAATTGTGTTGATATCATTATTCCTATTTTCAAAGATTGTGAAATTGATCATGGCATGTTAGTCCATGAACGTAGATTTAGGAAGGTTGCATATATTTCTCCTATAGCATTTGAAAACTATTATAAATTTCCAAAGCTAGGTAGACATGACTATAATCAATAAATGGGACAAAAATAATGATTTAAAGACCACCCTAACTCCCTAGCTATATTTTGGGAACCAAGTAGTTTTTGACCTTAGTGGCAACATCCCAATCAACTAATTTAGACCTGAGATCATGATGATTATGACCTTGATGAATAAGATATGTGGGAATCTAATTACCACTTATGTGGATAAAATTTAGGTGCATTTGTTTTATTTTATGGCTGAGAGAGAGAAAACCCCTCCCCTTGGTGAAGTCATCAGCACTTTTTTGAGTAGGTAGTTTTCTAAAATTAAAAAGAAGACTAGGGGTCAATTTTATATGATGTCATATCTACTAGACACCTTGATAGCTACCACCAAAGTACCCAGCTTTAAATAATGGTCACTTGATGAGAAACAAAGAGTCTCACAATACTATTGGAAATAACACATATTCAAGTATAGGGACCATATTCAATTCATATGTGATTTTGTATATCTAGCCTTCGTTGAGTCCATCATAGGGATACCCATGATGAGGTTCAGCCATTTAATCAAAAAATATGTTGAATTCATTGGAGACATTTGGTTATATCTATATTACACTATAATCAAGATTGAAGGGACCGAATACACCCCATTTAGGCTACTAGTCCATATACCAAACAAGTTAGCTGAGCAAGAAGTTGCATTATAGATATGCAATGGTATAGATGGTTTCTATAGAACCAAGATGAAGGGATTACTTCATGCATTCCCCTTAACCATTGGTTAGACTATGTTTAAGTAATGGGATAATATAGAAGTTATTTTTAGGCATAAGAGCTCTTTGAAATTCTAGAATGATGAATTAAGATAGTGGGACCCCAATGATAAAGTTTTGAAACATTTGAAGTCAAAATGAGTCAGTATGACCTATGAGCACTAAACTAGACCTTATAACCTAATCTACACCAAAGATTATTCATTCATCAAAATCTTAGCAAGATTAAAGAAGCACAACATCAAGCAAAAGATAGATTGCTGAGGGAACATAAGCTAAGTATGACATATGGTAGTTAGGGCCAAGATAATACCATTTTCTAGGAGGTCCATCTTCTATATCTCATCTAACATGACCACAAATAGAGGAAATAATACTTGAGGAGATTGGATATTCCTCAACCTAGGTATTTGAACCATAATCACAAATTGAAGGAATTGACATAATAACATTGGACCCTAAGGAAATAGTAGAGGATACTTTGAAGATGATATAGAGTGCCTATGAATCTGATGAAGAAGAAACTCAAACTAAAGAGATAGGGAAAGATAAAGGGAAGGAAGTAGCTTTAGACTTGGTCACTATTACAACCCAACCCAAAAGAAAAGTTGAGCTAGCATTGGTCCCATTAAGTGGCAATAAGCCCAAGTTGACCTTCACTCATCCTTTGAGTGAGGTCAACCTTTTTAGTGAGGATAACCCAGTTTATGGCCCTTCCATTCCAAAATATTTCCTATATGGAAAGTTACATAAATTTCTTACTTTTTACCATCCATGAGCCATTACTAAATAAATCAACATCAATGTTCATGATGAATTAAAACCTTGGATTTTATCATTATAACAAGAGAAGGAAAGATATATGGCTACTCTTGAAAATTTAGGCACATAATTAAAAACCCCAAAGCCTCCAAAAGTAACTCAATAATAATTTGGAATTAGGTTTGACCCAAAAATAGTTGGATTGCAAAGAGTCACTGAGAATAAATCCTTGGTTGGAGGAAAAGAATTCACTCTTCAAAAAGTGGAACCATTTATTGGCTTGACCCTTGTTAAAGGGTAGGGATTAAGTGAAAAATACATCTTTGAAGAAAATGTGCTTGAATTGGCTCAATCACAATAATATTAATTATAGGATATCATCAAATTCATCCTATAATAGAATAAGAATTTTAATAAATAATCCATCTTGTCAATCCATGAAGACCAGTTTAAGAAGTTTGAAGACACCATGGTTGATTTGTTTAATTCCTTGAAAGCAGTCAAATCTAAGAAAAATATAGTGAGATGATAAAGCAATATGTATACATGTCAAGTTATCCAATGGTAGGCTACAAGTTATTAGGTGAAAGACTTGATTAAAGACTTGACTAAAAATCAAGTCCTAGAATTTAGGATAATTAACCTAGCCCACCTAAACATGGCTATGGCCATATTATTAGACAAGATCAATGCTTTAAATAATTAGTATAAAAAAATGAAGGATATTTCCAAGGACTTCAAATAACAAGATGATAAGATGTTGTACATATTAGATAGTCTGATCAAAGAGCCTACCTCACTAAGTTCTCAAATCCTTATTGTAGATGAGGATTTTAAGCTCAAAAATACTTAATTTATATAATAAATGAGAAGCCAAGGGAAAGGAAAAATAGTGGATGACAATAAGAAAATCATGTGCAAACTTTTTTCATCAAAAAAGAAGATGGGAGATGCAAGAGGCATCAACCAAGCTATAAATAAGGCTAAAAAAAAATATCAAAGACCTAGAGATCTAGGAGGAGGAGCTCTTCATGAGGCCAATTGTGGACCTACAACTCATCAGTGAACAACATGATAGATTAAAGATCCTATATGAAAGGTAGGGGAATACATCTACACAATATATACAAAGTTAGGAATATTATATTCTGTAAAGATTTATAATATTTTTAAAATATAATATTCTTTTGTAAAGGCATGTGCAAATTGTAAG
Organism: Torreya grandis; assembly: GCA_037957365.1. Lineage (NCBI taxonomy): Eukaryota > Viridiplantae > Streptophyta > Pinopsida > Cupressales > Taxaceae > Torreya > Torreya grandis. Next base: position 277,439 of record JARHVA010005755.1, read on the forward strand.
CACATTTTCCTATAGGTTAGTCCATTTTGGAAAGTCTAGTGTATTCTAGAACTTTGAAAGAAAGGATAACAATCCTTACAATTATACACTTATAATTTGATATGACTGATCGACATACTTCCTAAATTTCTATGAAAGGAGTATTTTCATATGTAAAGGGGGAGATTTTTGAGCTAAAAATTAGTGTACACTTTGAGAAACTAATGCAATCAGAGAATTATAAAAGATTGTCTCATTTTGTTTGTGTGAATTATTATATGGCTTCTCTCTCACTTGTCTATTTTGAATTCCAGATTTGAATGGTTCTTGTAGACCTTGGTGTGTACCTTTGAATGTATAATTATTAACTTGTGCTTATGTTAGGATAACTAAATATTCTCTAGTTTTATTCATTTTATTTTCTTTGCATTTGTATATGTGCATTAACCATTTGCTTATAGGGGTAAATCTTTAAAGTAAGCTTGGTGCTTATTTGCATTATTTTTCACATTCCTTAGAAGTTTACCTATTGTGTGGTAAGATTTGAGCTTAAGTTGTTTCATATCATACATTGGTTTTAAGTACATGCCTAGATGATATTTTAACTTTGTCATGATGTCTAGAATGAAGATCAACAATAACATATTTTATCTCTATCATACCCTTCCTTTTGCTTTTTTTAACCAATTCACTTTAGATTAAACCTTCATTGTATATATCCATATTAGTTTAGATTTAGACTTAGAATTGAGCATAATTCACCTTAATTAGCATATATCATCTTCTTTTATACAAATATTTATAGGCCATGGTGGCTCCCAACCACCAAACATTATAAATATTGTGAAACAGTCATTTGCTCTGCCTCTATTCCATCATAGATAATCGGATTATCACAAACTAAAACTCATGCTCTAAATTATTTAAAATTTAAAATGATAAATGTTTATTAAACACTTTGAGCACCTTGTGATACATATTTAGGCATCAATAGGGCAAGCTTCACCAGCACTAAAATGAGGGCCTTAACCAAATTCTTTGTAGATTTGTAGTATCTTTGCTAGTTTTCATGAATTCTATTTAAAAATCACTCTATTATTTGCATATTTAGGTTTATTTTAGCTTAATTATGTAAAGGTTGGTGATCTTCATTATTTTAGATTGATCTTTGTGCTCATTTAGATAAATATTGACATTCTTTGAAGATATATGTTGAACTGTGGTAAAGATAGCTTTAGAATTGTGAACCCAATAGGTTTGAGGTTTGTAATGGATATTTTTATCAAAGATTCTTAGATCCTTTGCTCAATTGAGTTCATTTGAGCTTAAAATGTGTAAATGTCAATCTTAATTATGTATTTGGATACATATTTGAGCTGACTTGATTAAATATTGTTGTCCTTCATTGTTATTTATATGAATCTTTGCAAATTTTGCTTAATGTTCAATTCTAGTCACTAATTTTTATAAATATTGATTTGACACATCATATTTCAAACAAGATTTATAATTCTCAAGTTGTAATTACCAAGAATCAGAACAAGGTCATGTTCATAGATTAAGGAACCTCTGCTTAAATTATAAGTCCATATAAGAGCTAGATGGGATAAAGGTAAGTAGAGGCTTTCAAAGTCTTTGCCAACTTCACCAATTTAGGGTGTTCCCATATTCAATCCAAATCAAGGTATGACTTGGCTAGGTGGCTCTTCTATCAACATGCCAGGTGTGGTACATGATCTTCCCTATAACCTTGAGAAATATTTGCCTATATTTAGCCCTAATGGAATTATAACTACTGAGGAACATATTAAATCATTCAAGGCTACATTAAGGTTATTAAATGTATTACATGAGGATGTAGCATATAGACTATTTTATTTCACTTTTAAATATATTGCATATGAATGGTTTTTAAATTTACTTGAGAATTACATTAATAGTTAGGATCACTTTAACAATGTTTTCATTGACCAATTTGGCAAAATTATTAGTCCTTGTGTCTTGTACCAGCAATTTAAAGAGATGTAAATGAACCTATAAGAGAATTTAATGATAGGTTATAAAATAAGTATAACCAAACCATAGATCCTTACAAACTTGATGATACTTTTGCTCTAGAAATCTACAAAGATGCTTTATATCCCATGACCTTTATTTTCATAAAGAGAGTTGTTGGACCTATGAATAATCTGGTCTTAGCCTATTTTGAATTAATGATAATTAGTGATCAAATGTAGTCCTAAGGTCATATAGATTACTCTATTCCCAATGTTAACCCATATTTTCCCACTTTGAATGTCTTCCCTAATAACAATCAAAACATACCTGCTTTGAACCAAATCCCAACTTTGAACCAATTACCCTTAAGCCATGCTCATCCTACCTAGAACTTGGGAATATTGAACACTACTACAAATGGATTTAAACCTAGTGATCAAAAGGCCTTGGTACCTACCACTATTACTAGTAACAATTAGGTTCATAATTTTGGGGCACCCAAAAATGAAAATGACTCTATCTTAAAGATGGTAAAAAAGTTAAGAACTAATTTTCTTCAACTGTAAAAGCAAGTTGGTAATACTGGAGAGAGATTGAGTAGGAAATTTTATTTCCAAAGGTTCAATAGGCCCATCAATAGATTTTCTAATGAAAATTATAACAATAATAAGAATAATGAGTCATCTATTGATATAAATAATGGATATAAATCTTATTGATATTGTTTTACTTGATTATTATACAATATGTTGCACTTATGACATGGTGAGATAGTGTTTCTAACAAGTTTTTGCTTTTCTACATTCAAAAGATGAAAGAAACTAAAGATTAATGGTCTAGGGTTAGATGTTACCCAGATGAAGTTTGCGCACCGTTATCCAGATGTTGAAGGAACTCCTCTTTGGCTATGGAGGATGACACCTGTAGAAGAAAGAGACTTAAACAAAGAAGGCGTTAGATAGATAGATGGTGGGCTGCCAAAAAAAATCTTGATCCCAGAAGTGCAAAGACTTCCTTGAGGGATGACAGTCCACTAGTTGATAAAAAGAATGTCTGATAAAAGAAAGAAATGGTGAAAGACTAAACAAAAAAAAAGATAAAGCTTACCTATATTCTGTTGTTTGTCTTCCATAGTCACTGACGTTGGTTAGTCTATCAGTGTCATTTGGTCAAGGTCACCGACGTTGGTTAGTATGCCGACATCGGTAGGGGCAATGGTCCTGGAGGCTAGCGTCGGTTAGGGTAATGGCCTTGGATAGGGTTTGGATGAGTTTTTGGTCGATAGAATGGTCTATAGAATGGTCTGTGGTAGTCTGAGAGTCTGTTAGTGGCTTGTGATGGGTTTGCAGGGCAGAGAGTGTGGCTAAAAAAGGGATAAGGACATGGGGAAGGCCTCTCAACCTTTTTGGGAAGAAGTCAAGTCTAGTCTGGTTGATGGCCGAGTCTGGTTCATAGCACTTAGAAGTAGCAAATGGGGACTGATTATCAAAGCATTCTAAAATACTGAGATGAAACAAAAGAAGAATACTTACCTCTTACTTGTTGAATAAGAAGTGTAGGAGACCTGTTTTGGATGCCGTTGATGTAGAAGACTACCTACAGAGTGGAGTGATTGATGCAGAGTACTTATACCCTGTGATGCTTGTTGTGCATTTGGGAGAGAGGGAGCGAGAGAGGTCAGAAGATTAGAAGGTTGGCTGATCAAAAGATTGGAAAAAGATCCACATTCTGGATGCAAAATGATATTTTGAGGAAACTGATGTCGGTGATACCATCAACGTCAGCTGACTACTGACCGACATCGACAGCCAAAGAATAGGAAAAAGGGATAAAAATAGCCTTTTGTCCATTCTTTCATTTGTTGAGGTTAGTTGGTCATGGGAAAATTGTTGAAGGCAAATTTAATAGGCATGGGGGATGAGTGGGATAAAGGAAAATAGGGTCTAGGCATTTAAGACTTGGCATGGGGTGATGAAGGGATCCAAGGAGAGGTATCTAAGGTGAGGTGAGGTGTTAAGGAGAGAGAGAGAGGGAATTATTAATTCAAAATAGATAATTATTTTAAATTAATAAGACATAGGGGGCATGTTGAAGTGGAAAGGGACCAAGGGGGAGTCGACCAAGGGAGTAGACACAATTTTGGTGTCTACATTTGCCCCTTTTTGTCTTGTTGGTTGTTTTTGATGAACTACAAAATAAAAATAGGAGTAAATTGCCCCAGGTATAGGATAAGGTAGTTTTTGTCTTGTTGGTTGTTTTGATGAACTGCAAGACAAAAATAAGAGTGAGTTGCCCCAGGTATGGGATGAGGTCATTTTTGTCCTATTGGTCATTTTGATGAACTGTAAGACAAAAACAAGTGTAGGTTTCCCCGATTATGGGATGAGGTATTCCCCCTCAAAGCAGGAGTTGAGGGAAGGGAACCTGAAATCGGGTGCTAATTTGATAGAGAGTGGATGAATATAGTGAAGTTTGAGTGTGAACACTGCAATAGTTGGGATTGCGTGCATACCACTCCACACAATAGGTAAGGCAAATTGTCATGGGTCGAAGGTTGAGGAGTACTAAAATCAAAATAACTGGGCCCCATCATTATTCATAGCTGATTGGGTTATTCGATCCAAGCTTTAGCTCTAATGGTCATCATGTTCCAAGTATCCCAGGCTTAGGAAGTGCTCTTAGAAACCCAAAAAATGTCACAAGTAGTGTGGATCAACTTGCTCATGATCCTATACTTGTGAGGGCAAAATGTGGGTTATGGACAATTTTGCTAACCATTCGTGAGGTAGCATACATGCAAAAAAAACCAAGGCAAAGTTGTCTTAGAAGTGGTCATGGTCTAGGGAGATAGGCGCAATCTCCAAGGTCATTGGTTGCATCAAGTTGAGATAGATAGTTGGTCCATTAGATGGATAGACGAAGGAATGACATGTGACAAAGGAATGGCTGAGCTAACCCCAGAAGAGCCCATGTCAACTGAGTACTACCTACATAGCCCCTGTCTTTAGGGCCTCAGGTTGATGTAGTTCTCCCAAAAAGGGAGGAAAAGGGTTGGTTATGGATGAGGTTGGACGAGGTCAAGTCATGGTCAAAAGGTAAGATAGTTTGTCCAACAGGTAGATGAACAAATGGATGTGGTCGAGCTAACCCCAGAAGACGTCATGTTGACTAAGTGCTACCTACATAGCCCTGATCGTTAGGGCCTCAGACTAATGTATTTCAGACAAGGAGGCAAAATGGTTGATAGGTTGGTTTGGTCATGTGTTGAAATGATGAGGATAAGATGATGTTACAACCTTTTCCATATTGTGTGATGGTGTATTCTGTAACATTGGTCAGGGTTTTTCATCCCTAGCAATTTTCCATATTGAGTGATGGATGTATGCTAAAAATGAATTGAGTCTATTTATGCCTCAGCAAGTAATGGTTTATGCTTGGCATAAATTGAGTGGTCGATAGTTTCCATGTTTATTGGTTTCCATAGAAACTATGTGAAATGGACTATGAGAACATTTTTTGGTCTGAAGAAAGTTTGGTTGGTTTGGTTTGGTTGGGTTGAGAAAATGATTAGGGTAATATGGTTTGTCCATCAAGTAGATGAACATATGGATGTGGCTGAGCTAACCCCAAAAGACGTCATGTCATCTGAGTGCTGCCTACATAGCCCTTGTTGGAAGGGCCTCAGACTGATGTAGTTCAGACTGATTGATAGGTTGGTTTGGTTAGGTTATAAATGATGAGGGTATGATGATGTTACAGCCTTTTTCATATTGTGTGATGGTGTATTTTGTAACATTGGTGATGTGGTCTTTCATCCCTAGCAATTTTCCATATTAGTGATGGATGTATGCTAAAAATGAATTGAGTATGTTTATGCTTCAGCAAGTAATGGTTTATGCTTGGCATAAATTGTGTGGTTGATAGTTTCCATGTGTATTGGTTTCCATAGAAACTAGTGTGAATAGGCTGTGATAATGTTAGTGGTCTAAAAAAGGTTTGTTTGATTGGGTATGGTTGAGAAAATGATTTGGTTGGATGTGACCAAAGTGAAAAAGGAAGTGAAAGGCATTGTGCCCTTTCATTGACATGGACCATAATGATAGCATAGGTAGGGGTTGTTAGATCCAAAAGCCCCATTCATGCATCACGTCGTTGACCAATGGTTGTGTTAGAGAAGTAATTAAATCACTTTGACATTAAAATGAGCTTGAAATCCCTTGAGCAGGTGATATGATATATGAGGATAGGGTAACCCCTTTTAGTAGGGATAACTTTGCCCCTTTTTATAGGAGACCCTGAGATGACTACAAGCCAAGTCCATGACCCTTTTTTTTTAGCAGACTGATCAATGCGGGAAGTCTACATGGGAATGTCATTCTGTTTTGTGGTCATTTGTGAAGCTGATCGATGCGGGAAGCTTCTGAGAGTGTTGTTTGTAGCAAGATTTTAAGCATAGCCATCCTTCGAGGGAGTGGTCTATATTTTTGCTTTTTTATATATTTAAGGGCTTTGAATAGCTATCCTTCAAGGGAGTAGTCTATTAGCTATAACAATGGTAGTATAGCTATCCTTCAAGGGATCAGTCTACCTTTAGAGTTTATGACCTTGGATATTTTGACATCTCAATTTATTTTTGATAGAATTTTGAGTCATGGACAAGACTATAGAAGTTCAAGAGCTCCCTTTTATTAGGACAAAGCATTCATACTTTATAAAAGGGTTACATAGGGTTTGCTTAGGGGAATAGGGTTGAAAGGAATGAGGATTAAGAGGACAAGGATTACTCAAGGGACGAGCTCAAGTTAAATGTCAAGTGAATGAGTACTTGACTAGCAGTAGAATGGTCGCAGATGCAAGGCAATAAGGGGCTCAGGTTCTGGTCGGCCTTCAAGAGAAGATAGATGATAAGTCCCTGACCCATACTTGTGCGTGATGATGTAAGGTCTGAGCCAATTAAGAGAAAACTTGCCTCATTTGCTTCTTTCCAAATTGGTCACGTGTTGGTTGATGTTGGACATGAAGTTGGTTGATATGTTGTTGGCATGTTTGGTTGGATGATGTGTTGTTGGCATTGTTTGGTTGGTTGATGTTTGGTTGATGTTTGGTTGATGTTTGGTTAAGGCTTGGTTAAGGTCATGATGGTCAATATAGAGTTGAATTCCCCCTATTAATTTTTGTGACAGGGAGAATGTTTGACAGATTTAGCTTGAGAGGGCAAGATCCTGATCTTCCATGTTGGAGGTTGGAATCTCAGAATGACTAAAAGTGATGGAGGTAATGGTAGGTAATGATGTGACCAAAGCAGCCAGTGGTTGGGGGTCTTCGGGTTGGACCTTCACTACCTGTAAGGCTTTGATCAAAGTTAGACAATGTTGCAGAGAGTTTTGTATGAGGTCATACAAAGATGTCTTCACAGAGGTTTGGTGATGTTGTTTTACCTTGGAGTCATTAATTGGGTTTGAATAAGTTGGTTAAGATGCACCCAAGATTAGAGTCTTGGGTTTTGGTGGTTAAAGAGACTTGATGAATGGATATGTTTAGGGGAGAGAGACTTTCTCTTTCCCTTTATCCTACATGATTTGTGACCTGTTGGCCACATTGATGGTGTTGATTTCAAATAATGGGGTTAAAGGTGATAAAGGGACCATAGTCTTGTATGGGGATCCTGATTTAGGTGAAGATGTTCGAGAGTCATGGGATGGTGTCGATGGCTTGGTTAAAGGGTGGTCAAAAGGATCCTTGGTGAGAAGGGTGTCCTTTTTAAAGTGTTGATGAATGACAGCCTTAAGAGTGCAATAATGCTCAGTGTCATGTCCAGGTGTGCAATGATACGCACAAAATTTAGTGTCATCGAACCAAGATGGCCTTGTTTTGAGAGTTGATGAGTGTGACGATGAAAAGATTTGGGAGACATGGGATGATTTTGGAGATTTATCAAAGGGGTTCTTAATAAGAGGGGTGTCTTTATTGATGAATTGGCAGATGGCAACCTTAAGGGCACAACAATTTTCAGTGTCATGCCCAGGTGTGTGATGATATTGGCAAATTTTAGTGTCATTGAACCAGGGTGGTTTTGGTCTGAGAGATTGGTATGGTTTAAGAGGTGGAAGACTAATGCGAGAAGACTGCAACAATTGTCGTAACAACAAGGCATAAGAACCCGCCAATGGGTCTACGTGTTTTGTTGCAGTAAGGGTTGATGACTTTTGTTTTGGAGGCGTAGGAGGTATTGGTCATTTCAGAAGAAATATATGTTTAATGGGTAAAGGGGATAATGGAGGAAATTTGCCTTTGTGAGGTGTTGGAGTAGGAAGCACTCTTATTAAGCTGGACGAATGTGGGCCCAAAATAGAGGGCAATGATGAAGGTGGGGGAGGAGTTCTCTGATGGGGTTTAGTAGCCTTCTTTGGTTTGGTTTGAGGACTACTATTGTGCGAGGCAAGGTTAAATTCTACCCTCACTTGTGGGTGAGTGAGGTTTGATATAGGCTGAATGTCGAGAGATTTAATCTCTTTGGGCATGATGGATGCCTGTGCGGGTTTGGGTTTAGATATGGATGGGGGTGAGTGAGATGTAGCGATCTCAGGCAAAAGGCAAGAGAAAACTGTCACTGGGTCTTCCTCAGTCAAAGTGGGTGAAGAGACAGGGTCTTCTCTTGGTGGAGAAGAAATTGGATAATGTGACTCCTCAAGAGGATAGAGGGCAGGGATGATGGTGCCTTCTACTTGTGGTTGAGGAGTAGGAAGGGTATGGTCGCCCATTGGTAGGAGGAAGGATGAAGGTGGGGCTAATAGCATTGGTATGGTCGAAGTGTCCTCCAATATAAGAGGGTTCGATGGAGAACTAATAAGAGAAGAAGGCTCTTCTACCTGTGATGGATGAATAGGAGAAGATAGCACTTTTACCTATGGAGGAGGTTGGTTAGGGACAAGAGGTGAGACCGTGTTGATCATGCGTATATCATGCTCTTGGGAGCTATCAGCCATGGTCTGGACATTGTTTTGGCTAGGAGGATGGTTAGGAAAAGGTTGTTTGAAGATATCAATGTTTTGGTTGGGTGGTGCATTTAGGTTATCCAAAATAAGATCTCCTTTATCTATCATGTCTTGGACAATGTTCTTGAAGGTCTTGCAGTTGTTTATGTCATGGCCTTGGACACTGTGATAGTGACAAAAGTCATTTTCCCTATACCATGTAGGGATGGCTTTTGAAGGGTCGAATTGAGGTGGTCAGATTGGAGGGAGATTGAGGACCCCCTGCTTGACAAGTTTATCCAAAATGGAAGCGTATGGTTCTCCTATTAGAGTGTATCAACGCTGTATATACCATTGTTGGAATTATTTGGTGATGCTTTGAGATGTGGAAGGTTTGGATTGGTTGGTTATTGTAAAGGATGGTGATCTAACGACCACAGTGTTTGCTAACTCCTTGTATTTGGAGTGGGAAGAAAAAGGTCTAGATGAAGAAGGGTCATTTGACTTGGTGTTGGGGTTTTTACTCTGCAACTTGACTTTGTTTTCCTCAATGGCACATAGTTCAAACTTCCTAGCCATCGTGAAAGCTTCGTCAAAGGTGCGGAATGTTTGGACTTGCAAAGTAGAGGAAATATGTTTGGCACATGCCTAAGAGAAGAGCTCAATGAGCTCGGTTTGAGGAAAATAAAAGGAGAGTTGGTTGATTAAGCCTCTCCAACACGCAACAAAATTAGCTATTGATTCATCGTCAAACTGCTGATAGAGTAGAGGTCTATAATGGAGACCTTTTTGGTGATATTGATTGAAAAATGGTCAAGAAATAATTAGACGAGTTGAGTGAAGGAAAAGAGAGAGTGACTGGTAATAGAGCTATACCATTCAAGGGTAGGGCCAAAAAGTGACATGGGGAATGTGCGTAGCAGTAATGCATCATCATGGGCTATGAGATAACAAGCATGTCTAAATGCTCGTAGATGTTGCTGCAGGTCTTCCTTACTCTAAAAGTGAGTAAACTTAGGAAGTTCCCACTGACTGGGATACAGCCGAATTAGGATGGAGGGATGGATGGGTTCATTTCAAATTTGGTCATATGAAAGGACATTGCTTGAACCAGAAATGGAAGCCTCAAGATTAGACATTTTGTCCATCAACATTTTGATTAGGTCAGTTGATGGATTTGTAGATGGGGTGCCCCCTAGGTTGTAAGGTGCTTGGAAGGTGCTAGAAGAGGCATATGACGTAGTCAATTACGCTTGTATAGGTGCAACATATTGATAACTAATCATTGGGATAGATGTGGAAGCCAAGGGTGGTTGTGCCATGGAGTTAGAGGGCACAAATTGAATAGCGGCTACCAAAGGTGGTTGAGGGGTGGCAGCACTGGTTGAAGTGTAGGTAGTTACTCGTGTTGATAGGGGTAAGAGTAGGTGGGATGGAGACAACTAGATTTTGGAAAGGGGTAGAATTTTGTTGAATAGTCTGCAATTGATGGGGGTACGAAGCCCTAATAGAAGTGGGCCCAGAGATAGAAGGAGAAGCCACACTTAGAAGATTAGTCATGGTCAGGTTGATGGTTGAAGCAAAGGCTGGAGTGGTCATGTGTTGGGTAGTGAATGCTGTCAATATCATTGCCACTTCAGTTAAGGGGGTTAACATCCCATAGACTGGGTTGCCTAAAGAGTCTCACATTTGGCTTCTTGCAAGATAATGTTGAAGGGCCTTGACATTAAGGTCAAGGAACCTTTCAACGTCTTGATCCCCTTTAGGAACAATAGATGGTCGAGTCAGGGTTGGTCGAGGAGGAGTTCGTTTAGTCTTTGAATGATACTCCATTAGAGGACTGGTTATGGAAGGTGAAGGTGGAAGCAGTTGTTGCCTCGCGTGGTCAACAAGAGTCTTGGTTTGACTTCATGTCAAAACCATTCAAGGAAAGAGGTTCAAGTTTTAGAAACTATTTTTTTCAGTCTCAAAAAACTAGAATGGGTGTTGGACAGCAAGAAAGCCAGGTTTTAAGCTTGTTATTTTGAGAAGAAAAATTTGGACAGTGACCGACGTCGGTAGAAAAACTAATGTCGGTGAAAGAGGTTGCCGATGTTGATTAGATAACCGATGCTGGCAAAGATAAGTTGTCGATGTCAGTGGAAAAACTGATGTTGGTGACTGTGTTTTCTAAAAACTCAAAAAATTTGAGAGTTTTTGGAAGAAAGAAGAAAACATCCTTACTAGCTCAAAAAACCAGATAAAAATAGAGAATAAGATGAAGACAAATAGACCCTAAATGTTAAATCCTAAGAATAAACTCTTAGAATCATGTTGGCTTATGCCTTAGAGTGTGTTGGGGAGGTTGGCTTTTAGAATGGGTCTTATAAGAAGTAGTCTAAGGTTGGTTTCGGGTTAGTTTCAGTGCTCAAGAGTCTGTGTTAGGTTCCTTACGTGGCCTAGTGCTAAGGAGCAAGCTCCCCTCACTTCATGAGCCCAGTGATAAGCTAGTCTTGCTTAGCTAGTATATACTTCCCCTAGAGTTTATCCTCTGCCAGAGAATAGAGTGGGATTTCCCTTTGGTAGTGAAGTCCAAGTGGGATTACTAGGATGGGTAAGGTATCTGCTAGGTGATGAAATCCTAGTCGGACCTTGTCTCAGGTAAGTTTAGATGTTTGAGTTTGTGCAAGTGGTTTGGATGTGTAACATAAGTGGCCTACGCTTTATTCATGATGCATTTTTAATTACTAGATGTGAGAGCTAAGTATGCATTCAGGAAGAAATGAAATGCAATGTATTTTAAGCCCAAGTTGAAATATGTGTTCGTATGCAGAAAAGTGAGAAGAGGTTGAAGAGTATGAGTTTTACTACTCTAAGATGTAGAAAAGAAAGAAAAAGGATTCTTTTTAACTTTGTTGATGGTATCTTTTGGAAGAGATAGAGGAAAAGGATGCAAGAAGAGACCTAATGCACCTATATGAAAAGTTTGTTTTTAGAAGAAAAAGAAATGAATCCAAGGAAAACTCCTAGGGTCCCACCGGGTGTGCCAGAATGTTTCTAACAAGTTTTTTACTTTTCTACATTCAAAAGATGAAAGAAACTAAAGATTAATGGTCTAGGGTTAGATGTTACCTGGATGAAATTTGCACATCATTATCTAGACGTTGAAGGAACTCCTCTTTGGCTGTGGAGGATGACACCTATAGAAGAAAGAGACTTAAACAAAGAAGGCGTTAGATAGATAGATGGTGGGATGCCAAGCAAAAGCTTGATCCCAAAAGTGCAAAGACTTCCTTGAGGGATGACAGTCCACTAGTTGATAAAAAGAATGTCTGATAAAGGAAAGAAATGGTGAAAGACTAAACAAAAGAAATAAAGATAAAGCTTACCTATATTCTACTGTTGGTCTTCCACAGTCACCGACGTTGGTTAGTCTGCCGGCATTGGTTGGTCAAGGTCACCGACATCGGTTAATATGCCGACGTTGGTTAGTATGCCAATGTTGGTAGGGGTAATGGGCCTAGAAGCTAGTGTCGGTCAGGGCAATGGCCTTGGATAGGGTCTGGATGGGTTTATGGTCGATAGAATGGTCTGTAGAATGGTTTGTGGTAGTCTGAGAGTCTGTTAGTGGCTTGTGCTAAGTTTGCAAGGCAGAGAGTATGGCTGAAAAAGGGATAAAGACGTGGGGAAGGCCTCTCAACCTTTCTGAGAAGAATTCAAGTCTGGTCTAGTTGATGGCTGAGTCTGGTTCATATCACTTAGAAGTAGAAAATGGGGACTGATTATCAAAGCATTCTAAAATATTGAGATGAAACAAAAGAATAATACTTACCTCTTGCCTGCTGAAGAAGAGACTACCTGCAGAGTGGAGTGACTAATAGAGAGTACCTATACCCTATGATGCTTGATGTGCATTTGGGAGAGAGGGAGTGAGAGAGGTCAAAAGATTGGAAGGTTGGCTAATCGAAAGATTGGAAAAAGATCTGCATTCCAGATGCAAAATGCTTAAGGAAACTAATGTCGGTGATACTGCCGATGTCGGTCGAATATTGACTGACGTCAGTAGCCAAAGAATAGGAAAAAGGGCTAAAAATAGCCTTTGGTCCATTCTTCCATCTGTCGAGGTCAGTTGGTCATGGGAAAGTGGTCGAAGGTAGATTTAATAGGTGTGGGGGATGAGTGGGATAAAGGAAAATGGGGTCTAGGCATTTAAGACTTGGCATGGGGTGATGAAGGGATCCAAGGAGAGGTATCCAAGGTGAGGTGAGGTGTTAATGAGAGAGAGAGAGAGGGAATTATTAATTCAAAATAGATACTTATTTTAAATTAATAAGACATAGGGGGCATGTTGAAGTGGAAAGGGACCAAGGGGGAGTCGACCAAGGGAGTAGACACGATTTCGGTGTCTACAGATAGATTGCATTGAATTTTGTAAATCTTTTTAGGCCTTTCAAGAAGAGTTAGATACATTTAAAGTGGTTATTAACAAATATAATGGTGTAGGTACATCAAGATCTAAATCATCTAAATAAGCCATTATGGTAGAGATGTTTGACTTCCCTTTCCAAGAAGATAATGAAAATAATGATATTACTAAAGAATTCCATGCTTTTTAGTAGTTCCTGAAGAAGACCTACCCTCTAAGGAATAGGGAGTAAAATTATCCCTTGATTACTTAAACACCTCTAAACATCTTTGACACTCCTCTAGATACTACCTTAGATAATAACCCAAAGCCTCCAAATGGAAGCACTACTAAACATTGTACTAATGCATCTAATTCTTCATATAAGATTGGTTATAATATTGTGGAAGATATGAATAAATTAAAACTAAAATTACATTGCATGAGTTAACATAGATCACTGAGCAAAGAGACCTATTATTGGAGTCTTTGTTAAAAAAATATGGCAAGCCACCCAAAACTGATAATGCCAATGTTGATATGTATAAAGCTAAAATACAACCCCCACCTTTCCTACTTATTTTTAAAATATTTGGTAAGAATTTACATAATTATTTATTAAATTTTGGTGCATCCATAAACATCATGCTAGCAGGTGTTTATAAATAACTTGGCTTGACTCCTATTAAATTTGATAGATTTGTTACTCAATTAGATAAATCTAGAGTCAAAGTACTTGGAAAATTATTAAATGTTCATATGCAGCTTGCCTCTAAGCTAGGGGTCTAGCAATTTATTAACATCCAAGTAGTGGACATACCTAATGCTTATGGGATAATGTTAAGTAGAAAATGGACAAAGGCCTTAAATGGGTATATGTCCATTGACTATTCACATTGGTGGTTGCCATGGGAAGGAGTCCTAAATCAGATCAAAGTGGAAAGAGACCCTTAGATTAAGCACATGATCATTGATTATAATTTTTTGAATGAAAGAGTCAATATGTTGGACTCAGATTTGGGTGTCTAAATTCTTAACACCCCTAAGGTATATAATTCTAAGACTTCTCATGTTTTGCTTATAATTTGGAAATTACATTTTGATGGTGTTAGGTATAAGTCTAGATCTAGAGTAGGAATTTAACTTTCCAATATTTTTTGGAAATAACTAAAATCTACTTATATACTTTAGTTTCCTTACACAAATAATCTTGTAGAGTATGAAGCTTTGATTATAGGATTGTAATTTTCCATTAAGTATAAGGTTAAATAACTCTTGGTTCATGGTGACTTAGAACTTATGGTTAATCAAATGAGGATTAAATACCAATGTAAATTATCATATCTCAAGAGATATAAGTTCAAAGTCTAGGATTTACTAGAATCTTTTGATGCTTTCAACATTGTTTCCATCTCTAGGGAGGAGAACAAGGTTGCTGATGAGCTTACCTCAGCTGCAACCAGTCTTATGATAAACCATGACTCTCAAAAATTTAGTATTAAGCTATTTATATTCCCTATGGTTCTAGATAACATAAACCATCTGTAGGTTTTTAATGATGACCAAAAAATATTGGATTTCATAACCAACTCAAGAGTATTTGAGGCCCATGTCATAGATGAGGCCAATGAGAATACTCTTGAAGAGGATGGCAGGTTTGATAAAAATGTCATTCAACTAAGTAACAATAAAATACCAAAAGGCATGATCACCTTGGAAAGGTTATTTGATTAGGACAAACTAACTAAAAACACTAAAATACCCAAGGTGAGTGGGAAGGATTACAAGAAATTTCATCTTGGACCTCAAGATCAACCTCAGCTAGTTAATATTGGGACAACATGTACAAGCGTTGAAAATGAAAAATCCAAAGACTTGATGACAAACTATAAGGAAATAATAACATGGTCCTATGATGACTTGAAGATTTTTTTATCTAAGAGTCATCACCCATACCATACCCCTAAAGGAAAATTGCAAACCTTTCAAACAAAAATAGAGGCATGTTAACCCTAGTTTAGAACTTATTATTTTTAAAGAATTCAAAAAATTATTAGATACCAATATTGTATTTCCCATTAGGCACTCTATTTGGGTTATTAATTTGGTGTCTGTTAGGAAAAAGAATGGTAAAATAAGACTGTGCATTAATTTTAAGAATATAAATAACTCATCTAAAAAGGACAACTATCCTTTTCCTTCTCTAGACCAAGTTATACAAAGAATTTATGATTATGTTATGATGTACTTTCTTGATGAATTTTTAGGGTGTAACCAAGTGCTAGTAAATTAGGAAGATATGATGAATACTAATTTTACTACCAAATGGGACATGTTTACTTACAAAAGAATGCCATTTGGGATATTTAATGTAAGAGAAACATTTCAAAGGGATATGGATCAAGATTTTGAAGTTTTGGTTGGTAAATGCATTATTATATACATGGATGATCTAACTATCTTTTTTAATAATAGGGAGGACCACATCATGCATCTATATCAGGTATTTGAAAGGTGTAGAAGGTATGGGATTCCCCTCAACCTAAAGAAGAGTATTTTATATGTTATTGAGGGAAAGTTATTATGCCATGTCATTACTAATGATAGAATATCTATAGATCCTAAAAGAGTAGAAGCTATATCAAAGATAGAGCCTCCTAATAGTAGGAAAGAACTAAAGTCATTCTTTGGCAAAATTAATTTTGTAAGAAAGTTTATTTTTGGCTTTACAAAAATTGTTAAGCCATTGAATGATATGCTAAATAAATATGCAAAAATCACTTGAAATGAGGAAACCAAGAAGGATTTTAAGGACATCAAGGAGGCAATCGGACAAGCTCCAATCTTGATAAGCCCAGACTTCTCCAAGGACTTTTACCTTTATTACTTTGCTTCTGATCATACTATTGCTATATTTTTAACTTATAAGATTGATAGATGTGACCACGAAATTTATTTCATGAGCACAAAATTTAAGAATGCTGAGTTAAATTATTATTTAATTGATAATCAAGCATGTAAATTAGTTAAAGTAGTGAATAAATTCAAGCACTATATTCTTTGGAATAAGGTACATACAATCATACTAGACCCTACCACCAAGCTCATGTTGATTCAGAATGAACTAGGAGAAAGGAGAGGTAAGTGGATGTCAGTGTTGCAGGAATATGACATTAAACTAAAGACTATAAAATTGGTAAGGTGAAAAGGTTTGATTCAATTAATTACCAATACTAACCGCAAGCTAAATGTCATGTAGGTTGAACAAGAAAGTTTTTAGTCCAATGATTGGTATGATCCTATCATCCATCTACTAATAAATGACACTTGTCCCATAGGGTTAACCAGGGAGAAAATAAAAGCCCTAATACTTAAGGCATCCCACTACCTAATTAAAGATGGAGTGTTGTACCAAAAAAACTTTGAAGGCATTTACTTGAGGTGTGTATCCAAAGAAGAGGTATCTAAGATCATGAGCACTTTTTATGAGAATTTGGGAATTGGAAATCTATCTAGAAGGACAAAAACTCATAAAATCCTTACAACTAGTTATTACTAGCCAACAATCTTTAGGGATGCCCAAAAGCATGTGAGGTATTTTTATTCATGTCAAGTCTTTAGCACAAAATAGCCTAAGGTAGCCATGTCACTATAGCCAATTATGGTAGATAAACCTTTTGCTTATTGGGGATTAGATTTGATGGGGATAATCAAACCTAATTCATCAAAAGGTCTTAAATACATTCGAATTACTACTAACTACTGCATAAGATAGAACAAAGTAGTGGCCACCAAATAGTTTAGAACTAAAGAAGTGATCAATTTTTTAGATAAAAATAAATTCACCCAATTTAGGACACATGTATCTCTAGTCTATGACAATATATCTATTTTTACATCTATAGAGATAACATAATGGACATATGATAATAGTATCATTCTCAAGTTCTCATCCAACCATTATCCTTAAGGTAATGGTGTATCCAAATCAACCAATAAGAAATTTATGAAAGAAATAAAGAAGCATATAATAGGCAAGCCTAGAACTTAGAATAATTTACTAAAATATGCCCTATGGGTAGATAAAACAAGGGTTAATCATGATCTCAAATCATCACCATTCTTACTGGTAAATAGACAAGAACCCATATTCCTAATTATACTCAAGCTACCAACATACTATTTCATGCAAAAATATATGGGGGATGATCAAGAATTGGAAAATTCAAGGTTGCTCGACATTGTTCAGATGGAAGAATATAGATAAGAGGATTTTTCCAACTTTAGTAGACACCAAACCATAGTGAAAATGTGGTTTGATACACGATCAAAGATAAAGGTGTTCAAGCAAGGAGACTTGGTTCTTATTTAGGAAAAGGCATCTAAACCCAAGGGAAAACATGGAAAATTCATGCCTTTATGGATAGGTCCCTATCAAATTTCTAGAGTACTTGGAGATATCACATTCAAGCTAAAAGACTTACAGGGAATAAAGTTCAACTACCCAATAATGAACAATACCTTAAGCATTACTTTTCTACTGCTCCCCCTGGGGTCTTCATGGAGTGAATTGTAAGAATGGTTAGAATTAGAATAGATAGGCTAGATTAGTTTCTTTCTATTCTTTCCTTCTTGTCCCTTATTTTTACATATGCTTGTATATATTTGTTTGATTTTCCTTTAATTTATGATTTCTTTGTTTTCTATTTAGTGTCTTTGATTTCCCTGTGTTATTCCTTTCTTTTAATAAGTCCCTTGGGATATACCTCAACTCAAATTTCATCTAGCTGCTCAAAGAAACTCCATAATTTAGGAATATAGGTATAAACCTTTAGCATATATTGATCATGGGCCTAAAATATGAGCTTGATATTATAATCTAGAGAAACTGGTAAGGACTAGTGAATGAGTTAACTATTCTATAGGATCTTAAAAATTATTTTGATCTCAACTTGGTTTTAAGAAGAATTACACATGTAAGATGAAATATTGAACCATTAGGACATATTCATGCTTGTAATTAATAAACATCCTTGCCTAGGACAAAGGATGCAGCCATAGGTGATTATCTAAGGATCATACACTTGACCAAATCCCTAGACCTAGCTAAACTAGTCCCAACATTTTATAGAAAGCCTAAAAGATCTTAAAAATACCAAAATAAGAGATCATTACTGAATTCAGAAGCTTTCCAAGTAGAGGTGATTATGGTGACCTCTACTATGGCTATAGACACCTGGATGGTAGTGGATAAAAGCCTTGATTAGAACTAAAGGCATCTCTATCAGGGTTATAAATGGATGGTTGGTAGCAGACCAATGCCCAAGCCTTCCCTAAACTAAAGCATGGTTCTTAATAAATACCCAAACATGTTGTAATTCAATGTTAATGGTCAAAGGCATGAAATCTAGAAGTTTTTTCCTAAATCCCATATAAAATGGTAAGTGGAATCAAAACACACACACAACATGGCTAGGTTTCAATGTTTGATCTTAATTATACACATGTAAGGCTTGTTCTAACCATAAAATAATCTTGATAATGACACTAATCAAGTGGAATAGGTAATCTAGTTATTTGTCTAAATTAGAGTTTCTAAATCCTAACATATTGTTATGTTTCTCCTGGAAGTCACCATTTTTTGAGGTCAACATACTCCCATTTTTGAAAAGTAGGGACCCTTGTGTCAAATTGTGCAAATTTGAACTTTAACACTAAAAATTCACTTGATCAGAGTGTCATTAACATGTTTGCACATTATTTGTATTTAAATATCATCCACACCTTAACTTGGTTGGTTTATTTGTTCATGGTTTTGGTATTATCCCACCTAATATTTTTAGTGGTGGATCTTCTTCTTTCAAGTTATAGGTTTACTGGAACCCTCATTGAATGGATTATACTTCAATTTTATCGTTTAATCCCTATTTAGGATTTTACTAGCCTTTAGTCTAAAGGAACTCAAGTTAAATCCATGTTTAAAATGTTTTATAAACCCTCCTTCAAGAAACTCTAGCATAGATTCTTTTAGACCAAATTCAAAAATTTGTAGGAACACTTTAAAATTATCATGGACTTAAGTTTAGTTTTTATAGTAAATTGGGTGTATTCATAAATAAAACTAGACCTTAGCATAAAAATTATATACTTGGTCTCTTTATATCCTGAACCCCTCATTCCTTTTTATTTTAGCATGGTCTAACTTTAACGTTTGTAGGGTCCTTTTATTATGTTCCTAACTTGGTCCAACTTTATTATTTGCATGTTCCCTCTCATCATAAACTTAGACTAATATCTTGGTCCTAAGGTCCCATTCATGCTTATTAACATAAACAAGACCTTAGTCCTAAGACTTTAACCTAAGTCCATTTATGTCGTGAGTCCTAACATAAACCATGTTCTTCTTTACATGATCAATGACCCATGTTTATTTGGGTAAAGTTGATCAGATGGAGCGATATGAGCTTGATATGCCTAAGACTTTAGTATATGGGACTAATCCTACTCGATCACCTAGATCATGTCAATGACCCATGTTTGAATAGACATTGATGATCCAATGGTGTAAACCTAAAATCAAAGTCTAAAGGGGTCCCTTTCATTATAACATAGACCTAGCATAAGACTTTACCCTAAGGTTTTAATTTTATTATACAATAAAACCTTAGGATAAAATATTATATTATGACTATAATTATGTAAAGGGTCCTTATTTTATTATGTTTTAAGGCTTAGGTTGAGGACTTACATTATGATTTGGTCTAATTTATATATAATCCTAAGCTCACTTAATCTATTTATGACTACATGAGCCAACCACATTCGACTACATGGATCATAATCAACAACATACATTGAATTGGGAAAGATCAATCGAATGATGCATTATTGAGTCAATTTTTCTATGGGACCTACTATATTTCATGATTATTACATTTTATGAACTTGCACCCATAATTTGATGCCCATGAGGCCATCATTGACATCTGTGAGACCATCAAATTTTAGCCCATATGATAAATTGTGTGAGTTTAATTTTGATGCTTACATGACCATCAATTAAGACCTATAAGGCCATAATTGACATCCATGATACCATCATAATTTGAGCTCAAGAACCAATCTCATTTGTAGAATAAACATGCTTAGGGTTATGTACTTCAATGTTAAAATCAATCTTTTATTAGCTTTTGACCTATCATAGATTAATTGGATCTATTTAAAGCCATGTTTCAACTCAAGACCCTTATAACTAAGTTTAACTTTGCATGGGAGCAATTGTAAATGCCATAGACTTATCTTAAATTTTACCATAAGATTTAGTCATATTTTAAAAATATTTGACGAAACCTTAGTCTAAAATCTTATGCTTGGTCCCTTTATGTCCCATGATCTTTTGGTTTATTTTATTGGCTAGATCTAACAATGTAGGGTCCTATTATTATAAAACTTAGCTTAGAGAGTTTACCCTAACATTTTTTTATTGTTTTTATTAATTTGATAAAACCTTAGGTTAAAAACCATATGTTAAGTCTTTTTATTATTATTCAGGATCCCTTTTTACTATGTTTTAAACTTAGCTTAAATATTTTACCCTAATGTTTATCTCATGTTTATTAACATAAAATAACACCATAGTCTAAAGTATTAAACCTAAGTTATTTATGTATCCCAATCGTAACTTAAACATGGTGCATATTTTCAGGATCTATGACTTGTTTTCACTCAGATAAGATCAATTTGATAGAGCATAGCCAAGTCAAAGTTTCAACAATGCTTCCAAAAAGAAAGGAAGTGATAAGTGTCATGATCATAGCCAAAGAACAACAAACAAAAAATGGAAGCCCATCCCATGAATCATAATCAAATGGCCCACATTCATTTAGATGACCATGATCATATGGTGCTAGACTAGGGAAGACTTTTTGATGGAGCTCTGAGCAAGCTTAGGACCACCACGTGGAAAAAAGACATTCCCTAGCAGAACTAATAGAGTATAGAGAAAACTAGAAGATGACCTTAAAATAAATAGTCACATATATTTCAAAAATGTTTACATGGATTTCAAATGATGGTCTCATGGACATCAACTTTAAGTTCAGTAGAGAGTCCTAATAATGAGCTTAAAAATAATGGCCATGTAGATGTCAATTTTAAGATAGTTGTCTGGATCCAAAGATCTATGGTTTGCATTGATTCATACCTATTAGATCTGACAATGTGAGGTGAAAATAGGTTTTAAAGGGTAATGGTCACATTTTTTAAACATTAATTAGTAGCTTATTAAAAAAATACCACATAAGTGCCACGATAATGCCACATTGGTAGAAAATGACAAAAGTGAAGATCTTGTGAGCACATAGAGGTAAAGGTATAAATGAGGATCCAAAATAAATATAAGGTGCAAAAAAGTCACTTAATTTAGAAATATATCAACATTAAATCTTGGAATAGAATTGCAGAAAATCCCTAGCATCTACAAAATCCTTAATTCAATTTCAATTTGACCATATTCGAGCCTGAGAGCCAAATTGTTATTTGAGCAAGTGAAAATTGATATAAAGGAAAACTTTAGACCACTAGTGAGAAATTTTTCAAACTCACAGTCATGGAAACCCAAAAACAACAAGATATAGAGCTCTATCTAACCACAGACTCATAAGGTAGACTCTTAAAAAACACAAAATTTGATGATATAGCTTTGAACATGGGAGATAATAACTGGTCCAAGATTTTTTGTGCCATTGAAGAGCTACTAGCCATTATGAGGGATGATGAGAGGAGTGAATATATCAAGAGGGGATATTATGCCCTATTTTACATTTAAATGATGATCCTTCATTATGCTACATCAAAACCATAGGTATTACATTGTAATGATGTTATTGTTCTTATTTTCAAAGATTGTTAAATTGATCAGGGCATGCTATTCCATGAACATTGCTTTAGGAAGGTTGTATATATTTCTCCTATAGAATTTGAAAACTAATATAAATTTACAAATCCCCTAAGTAGATATGACTATAATCAATGAGTGATCAAAAAAGAATAATTCAAAGACCACCTTGATTCCCTAGCTATATTCTGGGAACCAAGTAGTTTCTGACCTCAGTGGTAACATCCCAATCAACCAATTTAAGCATATGATTAGGATTATTATGAACTTAATGAATATGACATGTGGGAATCTAACCACCACTTATGTGGATAGAATTTGGGTGCCTTTGATTTATTTTATGGTTGAGAGAGAGAAAACCCCTCCCCTTGGTGAAGTCATTAGCACTTGTTTGAGCAAGCTATTGTCTAGAATTAAAAAAAAGACTAGGGGTCAATTTTATCTAATTTCATATATACTTGACACCCTAATATCTACCACAAAAGTTACCAAATTTAAATAATGGTCACCTGATGGGAAATAAATAGTCTCCCAATACCACTTGAAATTGCACATATTCAAGTATAGGGACCATATGCAATTTATAAGTGATTATGTCTATCCATAATTGGTTGAGGCCATCATAGGGATCCTCATGATGAGGATCAGCCCTATAATCAATAAATATGTTGAATTCATTGGAGATATTTGGTTATATCAATATTGTACCATAATCAAGGTTTTACCAGTCCATATACCAAACAAGTTAGCTGAGCAAAGAAGTTACATTATAGATATGCAATGGTAGAGATGGTTTTTTAAGAACCAAGAGGAAGGGATTAATCATACCTTCCCATTAACCATTGGTTTGAATGTGTTTTATCAATGGGATAATCTAGAATATGCTTCTAAGCACAAGTGTTATTTCAGATTCTAGCATGATGGATTAAGATAGTGGGACCCCAATGATAAAGTTGTGAAACATTTGAATTCAAAAAGAATAAGTATGACCTATGAGAACTAGCCTAGACTTATGACATAATATACACCAAATATTCTTTTTTAATTGAAGTCTTAACAAGATTGAAGAAACACAACATCAAGCCAAAAGCTAGATTATTAAGGGAATAAAAGCCAAATGATGACATATGGCAGCTAGGGCCAAGATAATACCATTTTTTAGGAAGTCTATCTTCTATATCTCCTTTAACATATCCATAAATAGAGGAAATAAGACCTAAGGAGATTTCATCTTCCTCAACCTAGGTAGTAGAACCATAATCATAGATTGAAAGAATTGACATAATAGCATTGGAATCTGAGACAATGGAGGATGCTCTAAAGACGTTAGTTAGTGCCTATGAATTTGATGAATAAGAAGCTAAAACTAAAGAGACAAGTAAAGATAAAGGGAAGGAATTAGATTTGGACTTGGTCCCTATTACAACCCAACCTAAAAGAAAGTTGAGCTAGCCTTGGTCCCATTAAGTGGTAAGAATCCCAAGTTGACCTTCACTCATCTTTTGAGTGAGGTCAACATTTTTAGTGAGGATAACCCAATTTATGACCCTTCTATTCTAGAGTATTTCATATATGGTAAGTTTTAGAATGTTCCTACTTTGTACCATTCATGGGCCATTACTAAATCAGTCAACATCATTGTTCATGATGAACTCAAGCCCTAGATTATGGTATTTTAACAACAAGAGAAGGAAAGATAGATGGATTTGCCTAGAACTTAAAATACACAAGTATAAAACCCAAATCCTCCAAAATTAACTCAATCATTAGTTGGTGTTAGTTTTGACCCAATAATAGCTAGATTACAAAGAGTCATTGAGAAGAAAGCCTTAGTTAGAGGAGAAAAATTAAATTTTCATAAAGTGGAACCATTTTTTGGCTTGACTCCTATTGAATGGTAGAGACTGGGTGAAAATTTCATCTTTGAAGAAAATTTACTTGAATTGGCTTAAACACAATAATCTCAGTTACAGGCTTCCATCAAAGGCATATTATAATAGAATAAGAATTTGAAGGAATAATTCATCTTATCAATAAATTGAGGACCGGTTCAAGAAGTTTGAAGACACCATGGTTGATTTTTTCAATTCCTTGAAAGTAGTTAAAGACAAGAAAATATAGTGAATAGACAAAGCAATAGGGATACAGGCCAAGTTGGCTAATGGTAGGCTATAAGTTATCAGGTGAAATACTTGATTAAATCCTTGACTAAAAATCAAGTCCTAAAATTTAGGACAATTATCCTAGCCCACCTAAACATGGCTATATCCATATTAGTGGACAATATTAGTGCCTTAAACAATTGGTCCAAGAAAATGAAGGACATTGCCAGGGAATTCAAATAACAAGAGATAAGATGTTATACATCTTAGATAGTCTTATCAAAGAGCCTACCTCACTTAGTTCTCTAGGATTTATTATAGATGAGGAGTTCAAGCTCAGAACTACTCAATTTATGCAAGAAGTGAGAAGCCAAGGGAAAGGAAAAATAGGGGATGACAATAAGAGAATCATGGGCCTACTCTTATCATCATAAGAGAAGATGGGAGATGTAAGAGGCATCAAAAAAGCTATAGAGAAGGATGAGAAAAATCTCAAAGACCTAGAGATCTAAGAGGAAGATTTCTTGGTGAGGCTTGTTGTGGACCTACAACTTATCAATGAACAACATGACAAATTAAATATCCTATAGGAAAGGCAGGGGACTACATCTACATAGGGTCTATAAAGCTAGTTAAGAATGTTCTATTTTATAGAGCTTTATAATATTTTTAAAATAAAATATTATTTTGTAAAGGCATGTGTAACTTGTAAGCACATTCACCTATAGGTCAGTCTAATTTGGAAAGTCTAGTGTATTCTATAACTTTGGTAGAAAGGATAGTGGTTCTTACACTTGTAATTTGATATGACTGACTGACATACTTCATGGCTTTCTATAAAAGGAGTATTATCATTTGTAAAGAGTGGGGAATTTTTTGAGATGAAAATTAGTGTAAACTTCAAGAAAATAATGCAAGCAAAGAATTATAAAAAGATTATCTCATTTTGTTTGTGTGAATTGTTATATGGTTTCTCTCTCACTTTTCTATTTTGAATTCTAGATTTGAATAGTTATTGTAGACTCTTGGTTTGTACTTTTTAATGAGTAATTGTTAACTTGCACTTATGTTAGGATAATTTAAGGTTCTCTAGTTTAATTCATTTTATTTTCTTTGTATTTTTAGATGTGCATCAGCCACCTGCTTATAAGGGTAAATATTTAAAGTAAGCTTGTTTCTTATTTGACTTATTTTTCACATTCCTTTGAATTTTACCTAGTGTATGGTAAGATTAGAGATTAATTTGTTTCATATCATACATTGGTTTTAAGTAAATGCATGGATGATCTTTGATCTTTGTTATGATGTTTGGAATGAAGATTAATAGTAACATATTTTCTCTTTGCCCTACCCTTCCTTTTGTTTATTTTTTAAACAATTCACTTTAGATTAAAGCTTCATTGTATATGTTCATATTAGTTTAGATTTAGACTTTTTATTGAGAATAATTCACCTTAATTAACAAATATCATCTTATTATTTGCAAATATTTATAGGCCACAATGGCTTCCAACCACCAAACATTATAAATATTGTGAAACAGTGATTTGTTCTACCTTTATTCCATCATAGATAATATGATTATCATAAGCTACAACTCATGCTTTGAAGTATCTAAATTTTAAAATGATAAGTTTTTATTAAAAACTTTGAGCACCTTGTGATACATATTTAGGCATCAACACTATGCAAACCCTTAGGTTAGGAAGAAAACATGCCCTAACACTCATAAATGTGGGGAAATGTACACATTATATTAACCCAAATAAATAATCAAATTTGATAAGTAATGGTAACCACATGAGGGGTTAGTTATAAGTAATGTTGTATATATTTAACGTCACTAAATATCAACATAAATGACCCATAAAAACATGAATAAACCATTACAAACATATTTATAGATTCAAAGTCACTCACTACTCAGTGTAAATTAAAAAAGTGATTTTTAAATAAATAATTGTAATAATTCTTACCATAAAAATGTGTAAATGTGCATGAATTAGTATCACTATCCTTTAAAATTGTTCAAAAAATAAATTTTCATAGTATGTATGTGTACGAATTAGTATCATTCTTCATAAACTTAATAGTGCATATATGTGCATGAACTAGTATCATGCCCCCTGAATCTATAACAATTAATATATAATTCCATGTATATAAATGTTGAATCTAAGAACCTATATCTCAAATGTATGTATATGTTAAAACATATAATTCATTTTCACATAAACTATGTACATATGCCCATGCATATGTACCCAAGTGTGTATGAATCTATACTCAAGTCTCTATAAAAAAAAGTGCAAATGCATGACGTATGCCCCCATAATTTGTATTGATGTGTATAATATCAGTCATATGACTAAACTATGTGATATCCAAACCATTATAAAAATATAAAATTTGTACTCTGATTTTTTATTGATGGAAGCTTATGACTCTATGACAAGTCCATTGTAGTTCACCTATTTTTTAGATGAGGGATGTGTCATATAAGTTACTCATCTCAAAATAATAATTTTTTGTATCATGTCATGTATAAATATAACATCATGTATAATCATGTGAACATATGGAGAGTATGACATCATATTAATTTATATGTGATTCAAAGAATGTATGTAACACATGTAGTACAAGGCACATAAGTGTCATCTATATATATATATATATATATATATATATATATATATATATATATATATATATATATATATATATATATATATATATATATATATATATATATATATATAGACATGACACTTATGTGTCTTGTACTACATGTGTTACATACATTCTTAGAATCACATATACATTAATATGATGGCATACTCTCCATATGTTCACATGATTATACATTATGTTATATTTATACATGACATGATACAATAAATTATGGCACATAATTGTCATATATATATATAAAGCACACAATAATAACCATCAATAAATAAATATAATTAAATAATAATATAAAGTAAAGGTGCATGATATGGATCACCTCACCATCCTATATCAAGAAGTTCATGAGCTAGTGTCAAACATAAGGCCAAAGGCCACATACAAGTTACATGATGTTATCACAACAAACAAGGTTAGGGCCACACATAATGCACATAGAAATGTCACAAATGAGGGATATAAAGATTTCATAAATAAGGATAAATGGCCACACATAATAGATAAGCACAACTATCCTATCATGTAAGAGAGTAACAACCTTAATGAAGCATGTAATAAGTAAAGACTAGTCTACACCATTCATATGTATCAATGCCACATCTTAGAAAAATAGCATATCCATGTAGCACTATGTAAGATATGAGCAACTAGCAATATATGTGTAAGCAATATAAATATATCAACATGATAAAAGGTAATATAAATATATAACCTATAATAGTGAAACCTAAGGAATAAGATTCCCCTAGTATTAACATGGATAATGGGTAGAGGAAAGTCTAAATGTGTGTGTGTGTGTGTTTTAGACACTATTTATGATTTATATAACACCTCATTCTTTTACACTTCAAAAATTTTGACCTTGGTTGTTCCTCTCAGTTGTAGACCTTTCCTACTTCTACAAGTCTCTCATTTACTCTCTCTTGTGACCATTTAGCCTATATCTTAGTCTTACAAGTATTCTATTGATGACCCATGCCTTCTATCTTTCCCATAATTCTTGAAACCTACTTATCTTCCATCTCTACAAGTTCTAAGCGTGTACCTATTTTACTTCTTCATAGACACTTACGTCTAGGACATACACCTATAATGACATAGGGGTCCTGCTCTGTGTAAGTGTCTAGTGCTTTAAATTAATCTAATTTTCAATTAAAACATATCTTAATGTTTATTCTAAGTGTTTTAATGCAATTATTCTCCAAAGGGATTGGTATAAATATAAGATTAACCCTCTTTCATTCCTCATGTAGAAACTTCTTACCTAATCACCAAACAACTTAAAAAAGCATTCGATAAATCAATCAAGTGTGAAAATCTTCTTTATTTTCTAATATTTACATATTATTAATAAATAAAACACATTCATAGGTCTAAATTACTAAAGGAATAACCCAAGATTTATATTTTTTAGAACTAGGTCGCTATTGTAATTGATTATCACATATTGTATGATTCACACACAAGCCAACATGTAGTGGAGAACTACATAAGTCATAGGCCCTCTTTAGAATATTGTATATGTAGTAAATACTCATTGAAAGAGGGTTCTTTGGGGAATCTCAACACTATGTGACCATTAACCCATTTTTTTAGAGCCACTATGAGTAAGACAAACTAGGGTTTTGATATTTGACAAATACAAAAAGTCTATGATCCAAATTTAAATGCACCAGAGTGAAGGAAATAAAAAACCTAGAAGTATAAAAGTGGTCACATCCTATTCTAGTATGTATTCCATCTTGGACACTTGTGTCCAACCTAGACATAGGCATTGACATAACCATCCAAGGATGATGTAAGTGTTTGAGGCTATAAATGCACTAAATCTAGAATTTGGTGACTGTTTAAGAATATTCTCCCAGTCTACTTCCTACATATTCCATATCCAAATTAACATTAACATAAAAATAGAAAAGTACCTTTTTTTCATTATCATTTTAATATATATCATAACTATATTTTTCACTTTTAGCATATCTCAACATAATAAATTCAATATATGTTCTATCTAAGTTTTTTAATTACTAGCCAACTATATATCTATTTATCACCCTTATTCTTATTTGTTTCTATATTTTTAACTCTATATCCCCCATACCATAAATTTTTACGGTTAAACATTTCATGAACTTAATCTTTGAGCATCATTATTGCATAAATATTCTTTTTTTAGATGCTTATATCCCAAATTATCCTATTTTTTGTGTTTTTATCCTCTCTCATCATGAATGATATAAATTTATTTGATAAATATGATTATGAAACTCTCCAACTCTCTCTTAAGGAAGGAATCAAAATTGATTACTCTTGTATTATTCCAAGTGTTATAGCATATGATATCAAATATTTGAATGGTGGTAACTATTATCCCTCTAGTCATGTCCATTCTCTCACCATTTCAAAAAATGAGTTGATCCATCTTAATGAAGATGAAAAACCTTTACCTTTTCATTCTACACAAAAAATGGTTTCACATGGAAAAAGTGTTCATTTAATCATGTTAGTTTTTTCCAACTCCATAAAGATATCATGGATGATTTACAAATTAATTATAAAGGGGATATTCCTTCAAGCTAATTAATAAAAACCCCTCTTATTCCAACATTTCCAAACAATACCCCCCTTGTCAAAAATTAGGACTTTTTCCTACCTTCATTTGATATTGAATTTTTTTGAAAGGTTAACCAAGAGATCATGGCATATTTACCAAGTCGCACTAATCCATAAAGAATAAGAAAGAATTATAATCATAAATTTCAAAGGAATCCTTATGTTATAAATATGGTATTATTTCCAATATCAACCAAGGCATCTAAATTAAATTATATTTACCTTCCAAATAATGTATTTATAGCAAAAGTTACTATTATACCAAAAAAGTTACCTTTACCCAACATTTCTCAAGATCCAATTATTATATCATTGCCAAAAATGAATGAATTGAATTATTCCAATGCTATAAGTTATTCAAATAATATATAAAATGTACCAAAATTCAAATATCTATCACCAAATATTTTAAATTTAGTGATCATGAACTTGCACTTTTTATCCATGAGGATGATAATACTCATATGCCTAGATTCAAAAAAGGTGGTGGGTTGGAACCAATGATAACACCTATGAAAAACACCACCATTCCCATGGATTATCTTATTTATATGATTAAGGATATTTAGAAAAAAAAGTTTATATAATTCAAATGCAGATGGATTTCCATAATACTAATGCAAATGTGACTTCATTTAACAATAACCATTTTGCACAATGTATAATTGAATACCCTTATCCACAAGATTACGAATTACTAGATTTACCTCTCTTTTTTTGTCACAAAGACCCATTCAACCACATGATCAATTATGTACATTATTTTTTTCAATGGGAAAAAGATGACATATTATTTATAAAAGTATTCCACATGAACATTTCTGATGAGGCTCAAAATTGGTCCTATAGACTACCAAAAGGTTCCTTAACCACTTTTTCACAATTAGAAGATGCTTTCTGCATGGCTTTCAATATCAACAAGGTATCAAAACTTCTATTAACATATTTACACAATTTCAAACAATGTGATGATGAATTCCTTGAATATTATACTATTTAAGTCAAAAGTCCATTGTATGATCTAGCATTTAGACCCTTGGATTTGGAATTACAATCTATTTTTATTAGAGGGATTCTTTCCCCATTAAAGGAAAGAGAATTGCATAAACAATATGAGTCATTTATGTATTTATATAATGATGTTCATAGATATACTTCATTCATACTTATTCATCCAAATAAACTTAATATACCTATTTCCAAATATAAAAGTTTTATCCCTCACACAAAGGAAGAGATAAATTACCTAAGGATCAAAATGAACAAAAATGTGGTGTTACTAATTTTTATATGACCAGTTTGAAAATGCTACTCAACATTGTACCAATCCAAGGTCCACATCCTATGTAAGTATCCCTAACACAAAAAGAATTCATGTCATTAGGATTTAAAAATTAGTTTATTCATGAGTGGTGCTTACTTTTGGCATAACTACATTGATACTATGAAATTAGAAAACTATTATAGTGAAACACATTTTTCACAACTTGGGTACCATGCTAAATATATATTTAACAAGGGGAAATAGAAATATTCGCTGGGTTTCTTTTTTATTCCTATTTCTTGCAGACCTTGTGTTGTCCTTACAAAATTATGGGTCTTACCAAATATTTTGGTACACTCATTTACATTGAGAAGATTTTAGTTACATGAAATGGAAGCGTAAATTGATCCAAATCAGCAAGGTATTTCTTTTTATCATGAAGGCAAATTAATACATATTCTAAATGATAGCATTGGTACTTATACTAAACATGTAAAAAATGAGGAGGAAAATGCTATGCACCTTTTTAAATTATCCAATCATGATGCAACCAATGTCAAATATCCAACTTAAGGTTGTAAAGCTTCACATATTCCAAAAACATCCAAAAAATCAAAAAATATTTTTGGCACCTACATATTATATTGGATCCTTGGCATCTATTTGTTAGTTTCATGTTGATAGTGGTATAGCATTTAATTATAAGTGGGATTAATTGACCTTAGTCTTGGTAGTTAATTAAATAATAATAATATATTATTTATTAACATGAGGTGGACACCTTATGTAAATAAATAATAAAGTTATAATTATTTAATAGTTACTAAATTTAAATTAAATTAATTTATTGGGATGGAAGGATCTATTATTTTTACAATGGTCATCTCCCTTAACATTTCACTAAAAATAGGGTTTTACCCCTATTGTGAAATCATATCTCACGAGTATGAAATTATTTGATCATATTTAATTTGTGAGATTTGTGAAGCACTACGTGAAGAAGTGAGAAGGATAAGTTAATCTATTGGGTGTAGAGTTTATCATATTTGAATTATTTTCATCTTGTGGGGTTTTCATCTCTTTAAGGTTTTCTCATGTTAAATCTTTGTGCAATGGTTCATTGATTTATGTTCACTCTTTGCTCATTAATTCACATCTAGATCCCCTATGTTCATATTGCATATGAAATCTAAATTATTTAATGGTTTAAGAGCATGGAGATGTGTATTTAACTAGAATAATTTTAATGGTGTGAGAAAAAAAATTAAGCCTGAGGAGGTGGTGTACGGCCTTGGAGGCAAATGAATTATTTTTTTTGATGCTTGGATCTCTAGTTTTATCCTCATATATTCCATACTTCCAAATGGGAAAAGTCTATTGAATGTTGAGATTTATTTGTTATCAAGAAAAAATATTTTATAAGAACCATAGTATGGCCTATGATATGGCCTTATGGCATATGAATTCATTTAAAAACTAATTATGGCATCTTTGGTCTCTATAGAGCTTGATGATTAAAGATTTGAACAAATAAAATTTTGTAGATCTCTATCGAGGTAGCCAAAACACAATCCAATAAATGAAATAAGCTTAAAAAACTATTGAAACACCATTTGTATGGCCAAGTATGGCCTGGGAGAGAATAAAATATAAAAATTGTTTCGGACATATTTTTAGCCTCTCTTTAGTTGAAAAGGGTTATAAACATTAGTTTGAAAGCATCCAAGAGCATTTATGGATCCTATGAAGGATTATTCAATCACTAATAAATTATTTTCTCTATGTGGGGCACCATAGTTCAGCCTAGAAAGTTTTAAAAACCATAAAATTCATTTTTGAAGGTTCAAATTGACTCATCTAAGGTTTTTCGAAGGATTGGTAAAGTTTCAACCCTTTTGGTAGCTTATATAAATTGTTTTTATCATATGTGCTACTACTATGATATCATGATAAGCTATAGGAAAGTTTTTTATTTTCTTATAGTTTCATGGAATATTTAAATAATAAATATTTTTTTAAATTTCTAAATTTCATACAAACTTGTGGCCCCCACCATTCTTTAAAGCTTTTTACCAAAAGTTAAAAAATAGATAATTTTTTATTGGTTAAATTTTACATGTATGGTATTTATTTATGTATAAATATATAATTTTTTTAATATTAAAAAAAAGGTCTAAATACTATTTTGTTCATAGAAATTGTTAATTATCTCTTAGAAGGATTGGTGGTTATTATTTTACAAAGATATTTTAGGGGGGGAGGTCTTGTGTTCAAAACTCTCCAAACCTATTTCAAAACTATTTTTTTCTCAAATTAATTATTTTTTAGTTTGCATGCCAATTTTTCATGCATTTAAAACCCTAGTTGACCTGTCAAACTTGTTTCAACTTTTGACCTAGTGAATGTTTTATCAAACATAGTCATATAACCAGTCCATTCCTAGGTTTCATAACCTTCCAAACACATCTATATGGTCCATTTTATGTTTGTAAACCTCTTATTATTATTTTTATAACTTTTTTAATAATAGTGTCTAGGTGGTTGTTATAAGTATGACTCTTTCAAAACCTACTTTAGTGCAACTTTATTTGAAATTTTTTCATTATTTATCATTTAATTATAGTTTAACTTATGATTTACTTTATTTTATAAAAATAGTATAAAAAATCATTAAAAAGGGTTCATTTTAAAGAATTTATTTAATGTCATTCTTAAAGGGAAACTATGGATTTGCCTAATTTTATTTTAGATGATTCACAAATATTTTAAAAAACTATTATAATGTATAGAAAATTTGTGTCAAATATAAATTTATGGCCCAAAAGTTATGGAATATTATTGTTGGGATTAAAAAATTCCATTCTAGATGACATGTGACCCTTAAACTTTCCATTGCATTTTAGCATAAATCATATGAAACTATGTCTATTATATTATAATGTGTTAAGGATGAATTCCTTATCTACATTGGTAATTAAGAGTATTATAATGATGCTTAGAAACTCCTTGAGTCCATACATGAGGGCACTCATCTCTCTAAAATCATTAAGTTAATCCTTGAATTGCTAACTACAACTATGAAAGGTGATGAAAAGGTTGTCAATTTTATTACTAAAATTAACAACATTAAAGTTTAGTTAGATGGATGTAATTATAATTTGATGCATGATCAATTGCTTTATTTTATCATTAAGTTTAATATTCATGAAAAGTTTAGAAATTTCATTTCAATTTTGAATTCTAAGTAGCAAATTAAGCAAGATATCCATGACCTTACCACCTTGTCTACTTTTCTAATTCAAAAAGAGAAAGTTATGACCAATTTTGATTATAAGGAGAATGCTACTTAGGGACTTCTCACTCTTAACCCTATTTCTAAGAATAATAGCAACCATAAATTTAACTCTAATTCTTCTATTGGAAAAAATAGGAACAAGAAATGTGGAAATAAGAATCATAAACTTAAGTTTAATGGAAATTGTAATCTATGTGATAAATTTGGTCATAGAAGGGAAAATTGTTATCAAAATAAGGATAGAATTAACAATCAATCTTATAAAAATAACAAAGGGAAGAAATCTAATCAAAACAAGCAAAATAATCAAATTTTATTACTTTATATGTTGCTTTATTTACTTCAAATAAAAATGAGTGGATTTGAGATACCAATACATCACACCATATGACATGCTTATCTGATATTTTTTGTGATTCTAGAGATATCTCTAAAAAAATTTACTTAGGAGATAATTCTTTCTTAGAACTAACTAAACATGGAAAAGATTAATTTTTAAATGTTGTTATAAATGATGTTTTCTATGTACCTAAGCTTAAAAATAAATTATTATCTTGTTCAAAAGTTACTAACGATAATTTAATTATAACATTGATTAAAGATAGTTGGTCTATTAGAAATCAATATAGGTCTTTGAGTGTTGAAGGGGTTCAAAATAATGGTTTAAATTTTTTCTCTCCTTCTACATGTTTTATTCATCACATAGTACAAATGAATCTCAATTATAGCATGAAAGATTAGAACATGTTAATTTTAGAAGTTTATGTTGGCCAGTTTTGGCCTACATATAGAACCTTTCCTTAAAATATCAAACATGAATCAAACTAGGACCATGGAGTTGGCTCTTTTGATAAACCAATTTTTGTCATTTTCCCATACTTGGTCATTTTTTAGAAAAGTGTAGGTAAAACCAAGAGGGAATTTTCATGA
Source organism: Torreya grandis (assembly GCA_037957365.1). Lineage (NCBI taxonomy): Eukaryota > Viridiplantae > Streptophyta > Pinopsida > Cupressales > Taxaceae > Torreya > Torreya grandis. The sequence goes on from JARHVA010005755.1 coordinate 312,565, forward strand.
AGACATATCTTACACATATGACACTATTGGGAGGAATCACATGGGTTTGTTTAGCTTAGTCCCAGGTTGTCATATACCAAATTCTAGATTATGTGATGATGCAAAAAGGAAGATATGATCGATCAAAGTCAATCTTCCAACCAATTTAAGTCTTTTGTCTATGGCAGATGCAAGAACATCATGCAAGGTCACATGGAGGAGATTATTTTGACATTTTATAGATACATCTAGAAATCTATTGGAATTGGTAGATCAAAAGGGTTCACTCCTTATAATATGAGGAACATTTCCTAAAAGTTTGGTGTCATAATGATTCTTGCACTCCAAGTTATGAGCATGTAAAGTTGATCATAAAAAGAGAAACATTCACATGAACGTCAATTTTAAGTTTTGGAAAGAAGTCATTAAAATTTAAAAGGTGGGACCAAGCAAATTGAATGGCACACTTTGTATTTGTATAAAGTAGATCCACAATACAATCCAAGGTCAAATGGTCAACGGATCTTAGGGGCCAATCAAAGGAAAAACTTGAAGGAGAAGGTCTCAAGGATATACAATCTATATGCAATTAGGTCTTAGATCTAATAGAGTGAAATGAGTTAGAAAGTTGATAGAACTAAGTTAGATTACCAAATGACCAATAAGGATAAGTGAGCTTGGGGCATTCTTAACGAAGGTCAATGAGGAAATTCTTGACCTGAGTTGGTAGAATCATAAAACCAAGATTGAATAAAGATTCAAGGATAGTAATTTACTGATAAAATGGAATTGGGAATCAAAGGGGGCATCATATATATATGGATTGAGATTATTTTTCATTAATCACATATTTGCTCTACCTTGGATCTTGAACCGTATTAACTATAGATGAAAACCAATCCAAGAATATTAGTTTTCCTATATATATATATAGGAAAACTAATATTCTTGGATTGGTTTTCATCTATAGTTAATACGGTTCAAGATCCAAGGTAGAGCAAATATGTGATTAATGAAAAATCATCTCAATCCATATATATATATATATATATATAATAATTATATATATATATATATGGATTGAGATGATTTTTCATTAATCACATATTTGCTCTACCTTGGATCTTGAACCGTATTAACTATAGATGAAAACCAATCCAAGAATATTAGTTTTCCTATATATATTGAAAACCAATCCAAGAATATTAGTTTTCCTATATATATATATAGGAAAACTAATATTCTTGGATTGGTTTTCATCTATAGTTAATACGGTTCAAGATCCAAGGTAGAGCAAATATGTGATTAATGAAAAATCATCTCAATCCATATATATATATATATAATAATTATATATATATATATATATGGATTGAGATGATTTTTCATTAATCACATATTTGCTCTACCTTGGATCTTGAACCGTATTTACTATAGATGAAAACCAATCCAATAATATTAGTTTTCCTATGTGTGTGTGTGTGTGTGTGTGTGTACACACACACACACACACACATACATACACACACACATATGTATGTATGTATGTATATGTATATGTACACACACACACACACACATACATACACACACACATATGTATGTATGTATATGTATATGTATATGTATGTATATATATATATATATATGTATATATATATATATGTATATATATATATATATATATGTATATATATATATATGTATATATATATATATATATCTGTGTGTGTGTGTATGTATTATGTATATGTATGTATGTATAACTATAGGAAAACTAATATTCTTGGATTGGTTTTCATCTATAATTAATATGGTTTAAGATCCAAGGTAGAGTAGATATGTGATTAATAAAAAATTATCTCAATCCATACCTTTGACAAACCATCACTTAAATTAGACATGGTGTGTCCTTGGTAATTTTAATATCTATATATTTTATCCTCATGACAAAGTAAATTGGGGGATGACATGGAGGATGGACATGATCAAGGCAGTTGGATCATTCATTTTTCAAAGGTTTTTCTTCATTAACATAAATCATGGTGCATCATCATGAAAAATAAACTCTTGTCTCTTAGTGCCACCTACATGGAAATAAAAATATTTAAGATCACTGGGGAAGGTCAAAGAAACTTGTCCATGATGGGCTAGTACCGATCAAAGAAAGTTAGGTAGAACATTCATTGGGAAAAGGTGATTATTTAACCAATGATCTTAGACAACTCATGAATAGATGTGGATTTATTTCTTTCCTATCCCCTATGTAACCTCTTTATTTTACTTTATAGGTGGTTCTCAAATTTGTAAAATTTTTAAGAAACTACTCTCTCTTAAACTCTAGAAGAAAACTCATTCATTTTTTGATTATGACTCTCTCTCTCTCAAGTCTGAAAGAGTATATACTCTCTTTTGATAAGGTAACCCCTTATCAAAATTTGTATGAAACCTCTTGAAGCAATAAATATTTTCCTTGACTATATTACCTCTTTTAATTAAGTTTAGTAAAGTATGTGCACTATCACATTATGAAGGAGAATCTTCCATGCTTTTTGGTCCTTTCTTGCTCATTTCTAAGTGTCTTGAATCTAGTTATAGGTCTAAGTTAGTATTATTCCTATCATTAATGAAAGATTTTAGTGAGTATTAGAACTCCTCTTTGTCTTCATTTATAATTTATAAACCTAATGTATGAAATAATAATGCAACTGGCTGGTTTTGTGAGATTGTGTGAATCAACATTATCTTAGGATTCTTTAGTGTTTTATCCATGCATATTAGAGCCTCATTTAAATTTGGTGCATCACCTGTTGGCTTTTTTATGATCCTTCATCCCATTCTAACCCTTTTCCTATGAATATATAGGCTAATTTTTAGTTTAGGTAAGCATCAAATAGGAATTGACCTACTATGGAGGTTTAATCCCATTATAGGCAACCCACACCTAGGATTATCCCTATTTTACAACTCAACTGGGGGAAGCCCAAAGAACTTAGTGGTCAAATTTGAATACCATAATAGTTTATATGATATTTTTGGACTTAATTTTATCCCTTCTCATCATGAAACTTGTGAGGATTTCTTACATAGTATACAAGATATCAACCCATTTCATAAGAATATGATGGAAATTCCTATCATAGTTTAGAATTGATTCATAGTGATGTTGTTGGACCTCTTAAAGTTGTATATCTTAATGGTTATCTATATTATATTGAGTTTATTAATGATTTCACTAGATTGATCTAATCATATTTCATTAAAAATAAATATGATGTGTTGTCTAAATTCAAAGAATTAAAAGCTAGTGTTAAAAATGCATCTAATTTTTCTATAAAGAGATTAAGAACTTATAATGGTGGTGAATATATTAGTAAAGAGTTTTATTTTTTTAAAAGTATTTGTGGTATTCAAAGATAATAAAAAAATCCATATTCCCCTTACCAAAATGATATTATTGAAAAGAAAAATTACACAACTATTTAGATGGCCATAACAATGTTGCATTCTATAAATGTTCCTCCTAGTTCTTATGGGCTGAAGCCATGTATACTACTATGCATATTATAAATAATAATAACTAATTAATCTTTAAATTTTTCTACATAAAAAATATATATGTATGCTCATATAATTTAATTTACTTTAAAGATACTAACTATATGCATTCATAAATGGATCAAATCTACAAATCATTCCTAGCTCAGTGAAGATAGATCCTACTTACACTTTTGATTGGGGATACATTAGATAATCGAGAACATGACCTATATCCTACTTACACTTATAATTGGGGATACATTATATAATCAATAGCATGACCAATATGGATTTGTTGGACCTAATTTGGGGATCTCTTATCATAATAATATCACTAGGGAGGATTTTAAAGCCTCCATTCAAGCAAAACTACACAATAACCCTAACTAAGTCTTATATTTTCATATTCACTATAATAATAACAAATAAAGAAAATAAATATAATCTAGTGCTCACCAAAGCTTGTGACATAAAGTGGAGGTAATAAATAATAAAATCAAACATGAATAATAGACATATACTCATGTCAATGTATATGAAATCCCAATGCATGAAAAAGAAGTACAAACGTATTATCTATCTACTCTTACAAAGGAGGAACAAAGTTAATAATACTTACCTTTGAAGATGAACCCATCAATTCTCAATCTCTCCCTTGGCCAAGATGCTTTGCAAGAGGTTGTTTTGGTATGTAAGGATGACAAGGATAAATTATCTCTATGTTACACAATTTATCAATGCATCCAAAAGACTTTTCCATAAGATAAGATCTGTATCTCCAAAGAAATTATGAAACCCTAAGCTTGCTCCTTAATTATAATGGTGGATAAATAGATGTGTAATATCTCTTACATCTTCTCTTCTCTAAATAATGGTAAAATGATCTTGCATATATAGGCAAATTTAACCCTAAGTCCTTTCAAACATTTTGGCTAACAAGGTTGAACTAGTTGACCTAGTATTGTTATTGATAAAAACTCACTAGGTCACAGGCTAGGTTAGCCAAGAGCTGTCCTAGACCCTAAATGATTTTCACCAATAAGAGTACAAAGTTAACCCAATCAATATAGTCATATAAACTATGAAAATAGGTACTAAAGGTGGTAAAAGATTGGAGGAGTGTGAAAGAGAAGAAAAAGCTTAGAGGAATGGTTTTGAGGAGATAAGTGTGTAAATAATAAGTGGTAAAAGGGATAATAATCCTAAAAAGCACCAATGGTTAGCCCAAGGCATGCACTTAGAGATATTGAGACTCAACAGGTTATTACAAGATAAAGAGTGTCAGTAATTGATAAAAGTTTAAAAATATTATGTGTATACATATGCCCCACTTAAAGCTCATCATATGTCATGTCAGTGCAACATGGGATGTTGCTTCATAAAAAGAACATGATGATAGATAACATTGATGCTAAGTAAAATTTAGTAATGAGAAAATAAGATAAATGAAATGATAGAATTTAAAAACACATACCTTTACTTAAATTATTTTTATAGATAAAGAAGGATATACAAGAGATGTGAAGGCATCAAATGTGAAAAACATTAGGTAAAATTATAGAAATTAGTACAAAAAGAGTGAAAATTGAAATTTTTGTAATATAAGCATATAATAGTGGAAAAAAATTTCAATGACATCAAGATTCCATAACTTTTTATGATTTAAAAAATGAGTTAGTAAAAACAAAGATAAGATCAAAATAAGGAATCTAATGATAAACATTTGAAGGGTAAATAATTGTGATTAGTAACTTTAAATAGGGTGAACAATAATTCATTTTCTATAATTTGACTATTTTGAGAGAAAAATAGATCTCTAAGAGACCTAGTGAAAAGTTGAAAGAGACAAGATGGTGAGGAGATGATAGTTGAGATGAAAAGGATGAATAGAAACTATAGTGAGTGCAACACAAGTAAGCAACTAAGAATTTCAATTTTTTTTTTGAGTATTTTATTTGAAATTTAATGTTTTATAGAAATTTTTAATTTAATCCAATTCTAGAAATTGGAATGAATCCTAGGAAGTTATTAATAAAACTAGAGGTCAAATAGGGAAATGGGTTTGAAAAGGATTAGAGTAATAAGTGCCAAAGGCATTTATTACAAATGGTCAAATAATTAGCATTTTGAAATGACTAGGTCAACCCAATCAACTTAGTAAGTAGAAATTAGGTGCTAAAAAGGTCAACCTATTAGACATAGGATGACTTAGTTGGTTGGAGAAGAGGGATGACTTAGTGCCTCATGGCTGACTTAGTTGGTCAAGTTGAAATTCTAACTTAGTGTTAAGGGGGAAAAATGAAAGGTCTGACTTAGTTGTTTAAGGTTAAGTGGCCAACCTTGTACTATTTGGTTAGCTTATTATGTTATTAAGTGGTTGGTATAGTATTATAATGAGGGAAATGGCTAGTATATTACTTTTAAGGCTTGGGGTACCTGATTGAGTACCTAAAATGGCCAATTAGGCTAAAAATAAGTGAAACTAGTAGTAAATGAATAGATTAAGGCAAGCAATGGTGATATTTGTTAAAATTTAAAATAATGTATTTGGATTATAAGTGACATGGAGGTTTAGTATATTTTTTGTTATTTGATGGTTGTAGGGTGCCATAGATTTTAGTGATTGGTAGATGCATCTTGGCTAACAAATTTATTAGATTTTTTGATAGAGTAGACTAATCTAGATTTGTTATGCTAGGATTGGGAGGCATCATGGAGATGAAATGAGTTCTACTAAGTGCTAATCTAGTGGTCATGTCCTTGGGAGCCTATGAATGATTGAATAATACCTTTAGATGGGTGGTGGATGGGGATACCACAGAGGTTGTTTTCACATTGGAAGATGTCCATGCATTTCTTGGACTTATTATAGGAGGGACACTGATAATCATGGGGATAAGATGATCCATAAGAAAGGAAAGCATTAGCCTGATGGGTAATGTGCTCAAATAAGATTTACTTGGGATTGAGGGTGAGTCTATTTGATGTCTATATTGCCTAGATTTTGTATATCTAAAAGGATGTGATAATAATTTTGATAGAATGAGTGTTGTGTCACAAGTTAGACAATAAGGTATTATTGTATGTAATAGCCTTGTGTTAGTTAATATTAGAGTAGGGATCACTCTATGATTTGGGCTCTATCATCTAGATTCAACTCATGCATGATATACATGGGATTATATTCAAAGGATAAAAAACCATAGGGTTAGTGGTATGACTAATTGCCTAGATATATGAGAGGTTACCGATGTATTAAACAACTAGTTTATCCCATGTGGTCAATGATTGGTTGCCTTGGGTGTTGAGATGGAGATAGGATTAGGTGGCATGGGATATACCCCATGTCCTAACACTATATATTATCACATGAGGATAGATCATGTGTCAACCTTATGCACACATTATGACAAATTGGTTGAGTTGGGGAATGGTGGCACCATAATTAACATGAGTATGGATCATGGGCCACTACACTTGATGGGTATAGCCATAACTAGTGGTAAAATTATGATAATAATTCATGCTCTCTCACCCAATTAATCCTATAATGGTTCCCACATTTTGGGCTCAAAATTCAAGAGAGTTGAGGGGGAGAGGAGTAGGAGGAGCACAAGTTATGAGATTTAATATTAGACTATGGTGTGAAAGACCGTGGATAGGTCAATCATGATAGTTGATAACTAGATAGGGTATGTACATGGATGCAAGAGTTCCATAAGTACCAAAATTGGCACTATATTAAGAGTATCAATGACCACCTCAATCATACCATCAATGGAGATACCAAAAGTGAGAGAGAACATAGAGGGTGGTCATCTAAGATGACCTGTTAGTTAGCCTAGGACAAAGCTAGTCTATAAAGGCACCACTAAGGTGAGGCTTGAGACATTAATGGGTGGTGACCCTAGGGTTTATATTTATTGGGATAGTTCACCAAAATGCATGTAATTAGAAATGCATCATATCTATAAATCAATCCTAGATCGAAGAAGATAAATCCTACTTACACTTATGATTAAGGATACATTAGATAATGGGTAACATGGCCAATATGGATATGATATACCTAATTAGGGGATATATTGTCAAAATAATATCACCAGGGAGGGTTCCAAATATTTTTACAAGAAAAAATATGTAATAACCTTAACTAATTCCTATGTTTTCATATTTACTATACTAATAATAAGTAAAGAAAATAAATCTAATCTAGTGCTCACAAAGCTTGTGGCACAAAGTGGCGGTAATAAAAAACAAAAGTAAACATTCTTAAGAGACATATACTCACATCAATTTATATGGAATCCTAATTCATAGAAGATAAGTACAAATGCATATCTATCTACTCTTACAAAGGAATAACAAAGTTAGGAATACTTACCTTTAAAGATGAACCCACTGAGCCTCAATCTCTTCCTTGGCCAAGGTTTTTTTAAGAGGTTGTTGTGGTATATAATGATGATAATGATAAATCATATCTAGGATACACAACCTATCAATTCATATAAAAGACTTATCCATAAGACAAGATTCATATCTCTAAATAAAGTATGAAACCTTAAGCTTGTTCCTCAAGTAGAATGGTGCATAAGCAAATGCACAATATCTCTTACATATTCTCCTCTTTTAAAAATAATTGAAAAATGATATTGTTTATATAGGTGTATTTAACCCTAATCCCTTTTGAAATTTTTGCTTGATAGGGTTGACCCAAGTGACCTAGTATTGTTATTGACAAAAACTCACTAGGTCACGTGTTAGGTCAGCCAAGAGCTGACCTAGACCCTAAATGAGTTTTACTTATAAGAGTACAAGGTTGAACCAATTAACCTACTCATGTAAATTTTCAAAAAGGTTTTAGGTTAGGAAAAGGGGTACTAAAGGTGGTAAAAAATTGGAGGAGTGTGTAATAGATAATAACAAGCTTAGGCAAATGGGTTTGAAGAGATAAGTGTGTAGATAACAAGTGGCAACAGGACAAAAATCCTACAAAGCACTAATGGTTTACCCACCCCTTTCTTAATGTACCCCTTAAGGTATTCACTCAAAGAGATTGAGACTCGCTGAGTTCTTTCAAGATAAATAGCATCAATAATTGATAAAGGTTTGAAAGTATTATGTGTATACACTAACTATATTGATAATGTCTCATCTAAATGGTATTTTTTTAGTAAAACTACTTATTTTTTATTCTTTAAAAATACTTATTATAATTATATTATAAAATATATATTTGTCTTAGATGAGAAATCAAAAAATATATATAGATATTATAACTATTTTCAATTCGTATGAGTTAGCATGGAAATACATAATATTCATTACATCATGCTTAATTTGACAAAATGATCATGTTTAGTTATTACATTTGGTGAAAAGATCATGCTCAGTAAGTTTGGATCTTTTGTATGTTTAATTTTTTTGATTGCTTTCATTTGATTAGTGGTGCAATTCCATGATAATATGCTTAAAAACTCTCATTTGATTGTTTATGCTAACATACTTATATGCTTTGGTTGATAATAAGATATGTTATGAAATACAAAGTGTAAATGGAGTTTGTATTATTATCTCTTCATCATTTACTTTACTAATAATTCTATTCATACATTTATGAACTTTTTTTATTTCGGTCTCATATCTATTTTATTGGATGATGGAATTTCATTATAAATTTACCAATATTTGATGTATGAGAGGTTATACCTCAATTTTTTATTGAAACATATTAAACTTAATTTTTTTTTGTAAGAATCAAATCATAAAATTAGTTAATAGTATATCTAATGTTTGGTTAAACTTAATATCATATTATTACTAAATTATTGTATGCACATCACATGACAGTTGGGGATGCTCATCTTATTAATATTGGATACATCCAATAATGAAATGCACATAATAATTTATGTATATTCACTAACATTTTAATCAAAGTAGTGAACTTGTTTGCCTTAAAATATGACTTGATTTTTTTAAATATGTTTTACCATAGAAAAACATGTCATATTTTTATGTATTTGGTTATTGTGATGCTAACCATACTATGCTATCATGAATATATTTTTGGATATGTGTTTAAGTTTTGTGTAGGTGAAAATCACAAAAAAAATATTCATATTAAAGTTCATGTGCATTTTATTCACAAGAAAGTCCTCGATGATGATATAGATATGTAGATTTATCCTATAGATGAACTAGTAGCATATATTTCCACAAAACCGCTTAGTGCCACTAAGTTTTGGAAGTTTTATGCAATGTTGCGTCCCTCAGAGTTTTTATTGAAGGATAGTGTATATGAAAATTCCACTTTTATAATGGCCATGTACTCCTTTTTTATATACTTATTCTCATTGTAAATCATTATAAACTTCATGTGGAATTTTTACGTTTATACCCAATATATTAAAAATATACTTTGTAATGGAGGTCCTTATATTATAAAAGGCTCCAAATATGTTTAGGTGTTTATTCAAGAGAAATTATGAGATGTAGTCTCAAGATCATGCTAGCCTAAACTTAATTTCAATTATTTTATGGATTATAATTCCTTTTGTTTCAAAAAGTGATGTTTGGCATGATGAAGGTTTTTAAATCCTTCAATTGTGTAGATAGTATAATTATTTTTTTAATGTGACTATGACATTTATCCCCATTTAGAATAAGGAAAAGTGTTAGAGAATTTAATTCTAAGTGGGATTAATTAACCCTTAACCTTGATAATTAATTAAAAATTAATAATATATTATTTATTAACATGAGGTGGAGACTGCAACGATTGGAAATGAGGCTGTGAAGATGATCCTGGAATTAGAAGACTAGAGTCTTCTTTGATGCTATTATTTTTGTTCTGGTCCCTTCTGCTGGATGTTATAATTGGTTCTGAAATCTGGCTCTTAGTTTTAATACTTATTTTGAGTTTCCAGGTTTCTGTAAAACATGTGAACTTTTTTATATTTTGGTATGTGGTTTCAGGTCCCTGTAAAACTTGATTTTGATGCTATTTTTTAGTTAGTGTTAGGAATGCTCTTCCTATTGGGCATTATTGCTTCATCTTTCTTTCTCTGTTAAAGAGTTTTAGGGTCCCTTCAAAACCTTCTTTTACCTTAATCTAAAAAAAAAACATGAGGTGGAGACCTTCTGTAAATAAATAATAAAGTTATAATTATTTAATAGTTACCAAATTTAAATTAAATTAATTTATTAGGATGAATGGACCTATTATTTTTACAATGGTCACATCCCTTGGTATTTAATTATAAATAAGGTTTTACCCCTATTGTGAAATCATATTTTCATGAATATGATATTATTTGATAATATTTAATTTGTGATTTTCGTGAAGCACTACATGAATAAGTGAGAAGGAGAATTTAATGTATTGGGTGCATAATTTTTCATATTTGAATAATTATCATCTTATGGGGGTTTCACCTCTTTGAGGTTATTCCATGTTAAATATTTCTGCAATGGTTCATTGGTATGTGTTCACTCTTTGATTATTAATTCACATATAAATCCCATGTGTTCATATTACATATGCACTCTAAACTATTTCAGACGGATAACATACTAGTTAATTCTAGATACACATGTTTCTCACTTATATTTGAGTGTGATACAACCAAACATAGATATAATATGTATGCACTTATAGATGTTGGGATTTCCCTCTTCTCATGTCATCAGGAGGTTGGGGGCATCCACCTTTATGATCATGATACTTACATGTTATATAATTTTATGGTAACTTTATATCATGTTTTAAGCTCATATATATACTTACACATGCCTTTATCCATGCTTATATATTCTACAGTGTATTAGATATGTTATGTACTTGACAATTTTTTGTTAACACATTGGATCTATGGGCTACTATGATATGTTTATGATGGTTTCTTGTGATTATATATATGCACTTACTTGAGTGTCTTACCTTTCTATTATTTAATTTGTTGAGTATTTGAATATAATCCATTGTTTGTAGGCCTTGTGCCTTTATTTTCTTCTTTGACATTTAATATGTCATTGCTTGTTGTATAGACATTTTAATGTCATTATTGATTTTTTGGACATTTTAATAAGTCACGTCCATTTGATTATACATCATTTGAACATACCCCTTGTTTGCAATCTCCTTAGACCATTGCCTTTTAACTTGCTTTTGAGTGATCTTATGTTTTTGCTTCATTTACTTGTTGAACTTGTAATGTTACTATATAGATGTTTTCATGATCTTTATCATGTATATTAGGTCTTAATGTAATCAAATTCTATGCACTTTAATGATACATTTACCTATCCATACTTTCCTATATGATACATGATTTATTCATAATTATATGGTTATCTTATTCTTTTGATATGAGCTAACTACTAGTTTATATTATTCCATCACCTCAAATGGGGGAAATATATATGGGGGCATGCCATAAAGGCATGGATTCCACACATTCATAGTTTTAGATATACAGTGGGGGAATGTTTTGTAAACATTTTCTCCACACTTATTCAACATTCCATATCTCTAGATTACAATAGGGGCATGTTTTACAAACACTTATATCACTTTTAATATTTATCTATATATAGTGGGGACATGTTTTAGAAGCATGTTATCCACACTTACACAATTTATGAATTGGTCAAAGCACACAATTACATGATTCAAATACACATTTGTGGTAGAATTTGATATATGGGTACTATTCTTGTACACAATTTCAACAATAGACATATTTAAGGTACATATGCTATGCAATGTGTAGCTAATATTACAAAATACAAATTAGTTTTAGATTTTAAAAAACTTTTAGGGATTGTCACCACCCACTAGGTTGGAATTTTATGAACTATATTGAGCTAATCTACTGTAGTAATTAGTTCATTTTTTGGTATGGTTGAGATAATTAAATAACTCAATCTTGCCAAAGTTTTCAAGTTTAATTTGATTGTATCATCTAGCCTCACCAGTTTGAGAATGTGAGTTAACTTGAATCATTCACACTCACTCGGTTATAAGTATGATTAGATTTCATGGTTGAAGTAGTCTCAACTACTAAGTGTAACTTCAACTTTACTTAAAGATTGGGGGCATGTGTCTTCTTATATTTACCTCTCTCTATATTTTTAGATATATGATTTTTCCATATTTATATATTTATCCTAATTTTACTTATAGTGATTCATAATGATACATATTTCAAATCAAATTGCCAATAAGAAAGGCATTTTCATTGATACATAGGTGTACTCCTAAACCTTGATCTTTCAATTTTAAATCATTTTAATACTTTAAATTTTATATTATATGCACTTATTACATACTTTAACATAATATTAGCTTCATGTCAGTCACTAATAATATGTTCAAGTTGGACTCAAGTAAAGACAAGGTGTGTGATATACACTTAGGTACACATTCCTTTCCTTTAAACTAATAATTTAAGTACTAGATTAAAAGGGTGGGAAAATGTAAGCATTATTTACGAATTATATGACACCTTAGTCTTGTACACTTGGAAAATTTAGGTCTTGGCTATTCCTCTTAGTTATAGACATTTGCTACTTCTGCAAGTCTAAAATTTACTCTCTCTTGTGCCTTCTTGACCTATCTCTTAGTCTGAGTAGTCTTATGTTGATGATCCAAGAATTATATCTTTCCCATAATCCTTAAAACCTACTTATATTACATATCTAAAACTTTTAAGAATTTACTTATTTTCTTACTCCATAGACACTTACATCTAGGATAGACACATTGATGCTAGTGTTTTGCTCTAACATGGGTGTTAAGTGCCTTAAAAGTCATCTGATTTTCAAATGAAATGTATCCTAATGGTTGAAATAAGTTATTTAATGTGATTTAATATACAAAGGGATTGGTAAAATATAATACCAACACTCATTCATTCCTCAGCTATAAACTTCTTACTTACTCACTAGGAAAATTATAAAAGGCATTCAATCAAGCACTCAAGTGAGCAAAGCTTCCCTATTTTATTATGTTTCCATATTAATCATATGTAAAACACATAAAAAAGTATAAAATATTGAAAGAGTATACCGATATATATATATTTTATAAGTTACAAGCTAGGTCACTATTATACTTATCACATATTGTATGATTCACAGACAAGCCAACACATAGGGGAGGACTTCATAAGTCTGAGGCCCTCTTCAGAGTATTTTATATTTAGGTAGTGATAATTAATAGAATGGTATTTGGGATAGATATAAACCATGTGCCTAATAATCCATTTCCCATAACCACTTTGAGGAAGAAGAACTAAGATTTTATTATTTGATAAAGAGTGATAGTCCATGACTCAAATCTGAATGCACTAGATCAAAGGTAATAAAAAACCTAGAAGCATATAGGTGGTTGCATACTATTCTATTAGGTATTTCATATATGAATATGCACAACCTAAAAACTATCATAAATGTAACTATCCAAAGGTGATGCAAATGTTTGAGGCTACAATTTCACTAAATCTAAAATTTGGTGACTATTCTAGAATATTCTCCTATTCTAATTCTTACATGTTCCAAATATTGATTCACATTAGCATCAAAACCAACTAAATACCTTGTTTTCATTATCATTGAAATATATAACATAAATATACTTTCTATTTTTTATCATATCTCAACATAATAAATTCAATATATGTTTAATCTAAGTTTTCTAACTAATTGACCTACTACAGATCTATTTATCACCCTTGTGCTTATTAATTTTTATATTCTTAACCCTAAATCCCCCATACCATTGAGTTTTAGGGTTACACACATGTGTAACATGTATGTACTATGTTGCACTTATATACCATAAAATGAATGTGTATGAAAATAACATGACATCTAATAAACATGTGATAAATAATATATGTAAATATTGCAATATAGTAATCATGTCATTCTTAGGTTTGCATTTTAATTTTTTGAAAAAAATTGAAGGTTTTTGTATTTTTTAATATTTAATTTTTAATATTTGTTAAATTATAATATGTTTATGTGTAAAATGGGCACAAGTGAATGAAATTCATAATTTTATTCATGATTTTTTAATGTTACAAATTACATGATGAGATATTCTTGATATAATCCAATGATGATGTAATGATCTCTTCTTTTGTGCTCCACAAGAAAAAAATAAAGCTTTTCCATTTTTTTACTTCCCTAATCCTCTTTTAATGTCCCCTTTTGTTTGAATTTTTTATCTTCTATCCACTTGTTTTGAAAACTTCCCATGTAGGATGAAACTGCTGCTTTAAGTGACAAAACTACCTCCCTCCTTTTCAGAACCATCCCTAAAATTACATATCCACCATGGTGGTTTCATAATAGAGGTGGAGTTTGTTTTAAATAGGTGGTTCGATATTAAAATATAGATGGTTTTGTAAGTTTAGGGGTTATTTTTGTCACCAAATGTGGTGGTTTCATAATCACCCTTGTATAAAGTGATAGTTCTATCCCATTGTATTCATCTTCCAAAATTAGATCTCAAGAATCATTCATTAATGAATTTTGCATGATTTTTATCATGTTTATAGTTCAACACATCCTAATTTCATCTCCAATAAAGTATAGTTCACTCCCTCTTCTATTTTCAATCATTTTAAGTTCTTCCCAAGTTTAACTTCCAATTAAACTCAATTAAAATCCCTCATGCAAGCTCCCAACTCTTTCTACAAAAAGGCTATTTTGGCATAATTTTTGATCCAAAATTTTACATTAGAATTTTTTATTCTAAATATTTTTTATCCAAAATCCTACTAAGTTGATTAAATATCTATCCTTTATATTTTTCATGTTGACTACATTATCACATGTGAAGAAGTGTTGTTGGTCCAACAATTTAGTCTTTGCAAACTAGAGTATTGGTCAGCATCAGTTTAATTTATCTATATTTGTGATTTTGTCTCTTATCCTTCCCAATTTTTTTTCAAAGTTTATTCATACTCTAGTTGGAGAGTTCCTAGAATTTACACAAGGATAAAAGGAGCTAGCATGTTGAGTATCATTTTAGTAACATACTACATGCATTCTAGTTGATCTATGCCTTGGTTAGGTTGGAGTTTTATTTTTATTTTTAGTATTTAATTTATTTATTAGATTATATTATATTATTATAGTTATTTTTGTATTATAACAATCTCATCATTCATTAAAAAAATGATAGGGAGAGAATTTTGTTTCTTTTCATTGTCTTTATTACCAAAAATTAAAAAAAATAGTTAGTTTTGATTGTGCTTGCATTTCAATATATTTATTTTCTATCCATTAGCAAAGAATTCCACAAAAAATCCATTGGAAGATCTTAAGTTAATTTTAAAAACATGTCCAGCTAATATAACATTTCATTTTCAAGGTAAAAACAAGTTCTCTTGCATTCATAATAACTAACTAGTCAACCAAAAGCATTTAGACAATCATAGGTACACAAATTGATCTAACATACTTCTAATTTTGTTTCTTTTGATGAATTAAAAGTTTTATTGTTTCATATTGAAAATTTAAAAATAAATATTTGTGTTTCTTGTCTCTGTTTTAGAAAATAATTTGAAAATCTTGTTTACAATAAACTAGGAAAGTTGAAAATCTATTTGGCTTGTTTGTAGATAAAAAAGTCAAAAACAAAAGTATTGTGATATTTTTGTTTTAGAATAGATTTCATTTTTCATTTCTTGCACATTTATAATACATAATTTTTATGTTTAATCCATTCCACATACACAAAAAAAATAAAAAATAAAACATTAACACCCAATTTGCATTTAGACAAAGGGAAAATAAACCCTTTGTAGAATAGTATATGTTTCTTTCTCTCTCCTTTGTGTGAATCATGAAATAATGGAAAATGATAAAAATAATTTTGTTTTCATTTAATTTATTTTTTTTCATTTCTTTTCTTTCACCATTTTAATTTCAACAAGCAAGAATTTTACTTCCATAAACCCAAAAAAACTAAAAAATAACAAAAACTCAAAAAAAAAGTGTCAAGAAGCCTTGCTAATACTCACAAGCACTTAAATTTTATTAGAATACTTTCCAACATGTGAAATAATCCAATATTAATCTAGTTCTTTCCTATAGTACCTTACATAAATCCTTGATTCAAACATCACAACAAGCATACACAATAAGCCATTGCCTAAACAAGCTCATACACTTCTATCTTGGATTTTTTATCTAACTTCCTTTGGACGACCCTTTCTGAGACACAAGGTCTTGTCCATCAAGGTTTATTCCCTAGATTTATAACATTGGATAGATATACATATATTCAAACCAAAATTAATATTGAGCTAAGTTATGAATCTTTCCATTTTACCTCAATTCCTCATCTTATTATTGACTCCTTGATTGATTTGGATGAACAAAAACACATATAAAATACACATATAGTTTTTTATTATTGAAATAAAGTTTTCCTAATCAACATCACTCATCCTTAATCCTATTTCCATTCCCCTTTATCATCCTCACATCTAGACTCATCCATATCATTCACATCTCATGTATGACATTGGGTGGCATAGTCAACCCAAATATGTTGTCCATATTCCTCGTGTGGTATAGCTTGATCTCACCAATTTACCTAGCCCTAACATCAACCAAGAGCTTCACCTTCTTATGATCTCAAAAATTTAAGGACCTTGGAACTCTATTTTGGTGTATCTTAATGCTCTTAATGAGCACCATGATGTTACTGAGGTTTTTTGGTTCTATCATGATAACCCATTGCTACCACCCATTTTGAATACCATGTATAAAAATCACCCAATCTATATCCCATCCATTATGTCAATTACATAGGCCTAACCCCAAGTACTCAAATACATAGTTTAACATGTGTTATTCACATGCACACAATTTCCCTTATATTTTAGCTTATTGGTAGGTTCATGTACCCACATTTTCTATAACAAAAAATGGGCCCAACTAATTAGGATTAAATTTTCCCTTTATTTCTTTATTTTTATTAATGTTATTTTGATTAAATTTTAATACTAAGTCCCCAACTTGAAATTCATGGTTGGAAACTATATTTTCATATTACCTCTTGATACAATCTTGGTAATCTTTGAGGTTTTTAATATCTTATATGTGTCTATCATTTAGATTTTATAGATCATGTACTCATTTCTCTCGATATTCATTATCCTTGATAATATATTATAAGGAGACATGAAATGATGGTATCTAGAGCTATATATATAACATTACTTCTATCCCATAAATAAGATAAAATGGTGTAGCTTTATTTGGTGTATGAATGCTCATGTCATATATAAAAAGTTCATATATAATCTAATTTTTCTAATAGTCACCATGCTTGGAAACTAATTTTATGACTATCCTTGCAAGTGTTTTATTATCTTTTTTGCTTATCCATTTACTTGTGGGTAATATGGTGTAGATAAATTATGACAAATATTGTATTGAACACATAATATCTTGACTACTTTATTTTTGAATGAAGATCCATTATCTATGATAATAGTTGATAGTAGTCAAAATTGAGAGATGATATTTGTCATTAAGAATTTACATATATGGTCATGTGTAGTTAATGTTAATGGTATGCCCTTTACCCATTTTAAAAAGTAATTAATATATTTAAGAATGAACTTGTGAACATATGATGATTCTAGGTTTATCTTTGCAATTAAGTCAAAGACCTCAAGGAAGAACAACCATGTTGAGACAACATGTTACAACTATTGTGATGGTGCATGATTTAAATTACCATGTTATTGACATTATGGGAATAATTTAGCATGATCTTAACATTATTGTTCCATTATATGAAAATAAGAGCCTTGTCTCAAAATTTTGTAAGGTAATGGTTTTCCATTGAAATGACCTTTAATTTCACTAGCATGTACCTCTACTTAGGAAATTTTAGCCTTGTTATAGCTAAGATACTAAATTAACATATCCCTAAAATCATATTTGAATAAAGATACTCTTATTAGAACATACCACATTGATTCACATTGTAATTTGAGTTTATCATTAAGTGTATCTTTTTATAGGATGGAATCCTTATATAAAAATTTATATATATCAGTATACCATTTTGATTTATTGTACTATGAGTAATTACTAGGAATTCTAGAGCCTCTGATTATACAATAGAGATTGATGAATGTTTTAGCTATCATGTAGTAATTATTTAATGAGAATCATTGATGCCAATGGGAATCATAAAAGCTAAGGAGCAAGTACATTAGGTAATCAAGAAAATATCAGTAGTAATCATAGTATTAGTATACCTAAACAACATAATAACACTAAAATGGAACAAAATCAATTAAAGTTACCATTTTCTAAAGTATGTGGAAGAACATTTGCTAGTGTTAGACTCATATTGGAGGAGTCACAATATTTATGATGAAAGGGTGATGTTATTTGATTTATTCATAACATTAAGGGATGATGCATTTAAATGGTACATGAAGAATTACCTTAGACATGCCATACATTGGCTAATGCCCAAAAATCTTTTAATGGTGATTTTTACTATCTGGACATACTGATAGAGAGTGTTAGCAAAATTAGAGATCTTATATAGAAGGAGAAGGAAATATTCAAAGATTATGATTAAAAATATAAATCTATAGTTCTAAAATTAGAGGAGCCTCTAAATGATAAATAATGAATATAATGTTTTATATCTAGATTTATCCCATGCCTTTGAGCCAATATGGATGGAAAAAATTATAAACATTGAAAATGGTGTCATGAATAGAAGCTCAATTCTAGAGATGAGATAAAATACTCAATAAAAGATAATGTTGAAATATTATAGTTGTATTTTTAATAGTTAAGATTAAAAATAAGAGATACACAAGAAGGGAGATGAGTATGGGATACCACATGTTAAGCATACACCACCACAGGTAATAACTTAGTACACAACTTATTATGTGGGAAGAAATTCTAGGATAGAATGCCCTCACAATGATATAGTGAGGAGAGATATGGTAATAATTTAGTAAAACCAATTATAGGGATGACTTCACCAATTCAACAAACTATAACTATGAAAGGATTTATTTTAGAATCTTTTGAGTATATGACTAACATCTACAACACTTATGCCCCATGTTATAAGTATTAGCACCTATGAATCAATTAATGTACTACACTAATTATGAATCATTTAAACACAATAATCAAAACTACCTTACTATATATTCATTAAAAATTTATAGGATACCAATTATATAATAGTTTTAATAGTACAACAAAGGCCACTACTATAACTACCAATGAACAATGTTAGTATACCACAACCTGGTCAATAGTATCAAGCACCTCCAACAATTCAAAATTTTCAATATCAAAACACCCAACCACAATACTATGATAACAATCAAGGAGGGTATAGAGGAGGAAGACAAGGTAGTTATAGAAGAAGATACCATAGAAGTAGAAACTACCAAGGGGGAAGAGGATACAATGAAAACTATAACCAAGGTTATAATCAAGAGCCATCCCCACCAATGTCATACAATTGTAGAAAGGTGGGGCACATTATTAGAAACTACAATGAAGAAACACAAATATAATATGGATTATACCATGAAAGAGGAACATAAAACTCATTATTGTGTCCTAAAGTGAAAATTTATATAAAAATGGTAGAATAAAAACTAAAGATTTGGTAGAATCTCCCCCTAGCAAAGGGACTACACACTTAAGAAATGATAAAAAGGTAAGATATGAAAGGTTAGTGCATTGAAGTTAACCATGAGAAATAAGAAGAGAAAAGAGTAGAATAAGAGAAAAGTTGATCCCATATAATAACAATGTCAGAAAAAAATAGACAATGTTAAGAAATAATAAGAAAAAATAGAGGTTGTAGAATAAGGCTCTTTGTATTATGAGTAATGATTCACAACTGAGAGTTGCACTAAACATTAGAATTGGAATGAATACTAGTAAAGGTAAATAAGTCGCCACGAACTCTAATACATAATTAGACATAGATATAGAAAGACAAAAATCTCATATTTATTAATATAAATGAATTATAGATAAAATTTAGAAGATAATAATAGAAAAATAGGATAAGGATAAGCTTAAGATAACATACTTAGTCAAATATGAGGTTAGATATTCTAAATAATAATTAAATTAATTAATAAATAATACCTCTTAACCAAACTCACTTAATTATGCAAGTATTAGAACAAGCAATAGAGAGAACATCAAGTGTAGAGAGTGGAGAAAAATAAAAACACCAAAATGTATTTTAAAAAAATTGAAAATGAAAAGATATTTCCATTATGTTAAATGTCAAAGTAAATGGTTAGGAAATAAATAAAACACTCTAATACCTTAATGTAGATACAAATGTGTTATCATGAATCACATGGGAGCTATTGGGGAACCACAATTCCATGCAACAATATATAACTATGTCATGGATGATGATACTCTACACTCACCAATTGAGACTTTATGGAATGTTGAAGTTGACTTTATATGGATAAATAAGATGGTAGATTTATAGGTAATTGATATGTATGATACCAGATACCTATAATTTTTGAATATGAAGAAGAAGACATCATATTTGAAAGAAAAGCCTTAGTGGTACATTTTTATAAAGGTAGGAATGGTAGTGGCATGGTCAAAAAAATTATGGTTGAAATACAAGGATGACCTTATTTGCATGCATACTCTAAATAAAATCATAAAAATATAAGACAACACTAAACCTAATGATGAGGGCGAAATTATAGGAGGAGGAGGAAGAGAGACACTCTCAAGGGATAAAGTTGAAGCTATCATGTACTATGAGGGAAAAACCATAGTTTAGAAATTATTTTGTATAGTAAAAACACCTTGAAAATTAAAAATCACCACCACATTAGAAAATACATTACATAGAGAAGAATATTTCACTACATAGAATGAGATTTACATAAAAAATAACCAAAAAAAATTGACATTGGGATATTCAATGAGTATTTATAATAGATGATGAGAGTATTTATGAAAGAAGAAATAATAATTAAATACATTGATGATACACTCACTATTACTATCACATGATGGTGACACACCCATAAACCAACCACCTACACTTGGAAAAAAATAACTTTCTACTCAAAACAATATTTTTAAAATTGGAAAGCTAATTTTCAGAGATAAGAAGTTACATAGAAAAAACTAACCCAAGACTACATCTTGACACATTTAAAAAGCTATGGATGGAAAGAGGGGAAACTGATAAACTCTTATGGGGATATATTTTTTTACTGGACATTATATGCATTTCCACAAATATGGTACCTACATTAGGACATGTGGAAAGGAACTAGTAGATGGGTGAACATAAAAATATATTTTTGTAAAACTTTCAACTTTTCGGATCCAGATACTAGAGTCTATTGAGCACTATGAAAAATAAGAACATTTTCATTTATGGAATACTCTATCATAAAGCAATAGTTTTCAAAATTAAAAATGGAATAATCAAGACTATTACATATGGATGATTAGGATCATATTGACATGATTGTAAGAGAATTACCAAAAAATTACAAAAAATAATATAGACATAAAAGAGCTAGAGCATATGGCATACTACTCAAAATTTACAAAACAAGAAAAGGATAAGGAAGAATAATCATAAAATATAAAAATAGACATTGAGGAAGGAGAGAGACAAATCCTTGACATCATGTAAGACAAAACATAATAATTTTACCAACATCTTAAAATTAGAGACAATAATATAACCACAGAAGAAAATCTAAAGATGACAAAAGTAGGAAACTATTGGGTAAAAGAAGAGGTGGAGAAGATATTAGAGTTACTAAGGAAATTTGAGGATTTATCCAAAGAAAATTTACATAGCTCAAATGAATCAAATAATATGTGGGTACCATGAAAATCCAATTGAAAGAGCCTATTAAACCATTTTAGAAACAATCATGTAAATTAAATCCTAATGTTAAGGCAAAAGTCAAGACTGAATTGGATAAAATGTTATCTAGAAGAATCATAACCCTTATGGAAGATACTAAATTGATAATTCCCTTGGTGATTCAAAATAATAAAAAACTAGTGAGATACACATATGTGTTTATTATAGATAATTGAATAAGGTATGTCTGCATGATCCCTTCCCAACACCATTCACTAAATAAATATTGGAAAGTGTTGTGAGAAGAGAAATCTATTCCTTCATTGATGGATTCTTAGGAAACCAGTAGGTCAAAATAGAACTAAAGGATATACCAAAAAGTACATTTTATACATAATGAGGATACTTTATGTATACAATAATGCCCTTTGGATTGAAGAATGTATTGGTTGTGCTTAGTCGTATAATGGTGAATGTGTTAAGGGATTTCATACATGAGTTCTTGGAAGTTTATCCTGACAATTGGATGGTATATGGGTTAATAAAGGACTATGTCTACTAGGCACTTTTAATGATGTTTCAAATATGTAGACAATTGAACATTTCTCTAATCCTCAATAAATTCATTTTTGCTACACCTTTTCATACTTTATTAGGACACATAATATGAAAATAAAGGTTGATGGTAGATTTAAAACTAACACAATCATAAACCTACCATGACCCAAAACACATAAGGAGGTTATAAATATATTGGCATATACTAGATATCCTTGGAAGTTAATAATAAATTATGTATCTATAAGTACACCCATATAATAATTGTTGAATATGTGGCATAACCAACTAATAGATTGGTCAAAAAATGTCTTGAATCATTTGATACATTGAAGAATAATATTGAAAATTCCTTGATATTAGTGGTTATATATTTGAAAGTCCCATTCCATGTACATTTTGATGCCTCTATAATTGTAATAAAAATTAGTGCTAGCACAACCCTAAAAAAATATAGATCATCCAATTTCATTTGCTAGTATAAAATAGGCTAAATTAGAAAGGAATTATTCAAACACATAAATGGAAGTACTTGATATGGTTTACGTGATACATTAATTTAGACATTAATTATTGGTAACTCCATTCATATTATTTATAGATCATGATCCACTTAGGTACTTGATAAATAAACCAATAATAAAAGGAAGAAGTTTTTTTAGCTTATGTTATTTTAAGAATTTTATATCAAAATTATCCTAAAAACTAAGAAATCAAACAATAGGCCTAATTATCTATTAGTAATAACTATAGGGGAAGATATAATACCCATTAAGGATGAATTTACTAGACATAACATCTTTCACATGGAATTGCTACCCAAATACATGAATGGTATTGCATTAATTCTATCTAATGGAGAGTTTTTGGAGTATAATACATTACAAAAGAATATATTGACAATTCAAGTGTTTCCTTTTATGTTGATTAAAATATAATTATATAATAAAGGAACATATGAGGTGTTATAGAGAGTAGCATTATCATGAGTGGAATAATATGTAAGGGAAGCCAATAATGGAGTTACAAGAGGTGACAACTCTGGATAAGCTAAAAAATAGAAAATATTACAAGCAGACTTATGGTGGCCATCACTCTTTAAGGGTGCAAATCAATACACAAGAAATTGTGACATATTCCAGAGAGTGTGTAAACCAAATGTTAGATATGATATGCCTCTCCACCTAATTATGGCATAGGATCCATTTAAGAAATTGGAAATTGATTTTATAGGTACCATCAAACCCATGACAAGAAATAACAATTTTAGGTTCATAATACCTAACAAGATGGGCAAAAGTTGTGCCAACAAAATATTTTACCACAAATATTACCAAAAAATTCTTGTATAAAAATATAGTTACAATATTTGGATTCCCATTGAGAAAAATAAGATTAGGGTAAGCATTTTGTTAATAAAATAATTATGGAATTGCTTAAACACTTCTTGATCCATCATCATAGAAGCACACCTTACCATCCTCAAGTAAATGGCATTATTGAGGCATTCAATAAGGTATTGGATAAAGTATTAACAAAATTATGCAATACATAGATTAGAGATTAGGATACCAATAAAAAGTAGTATTATGGGATTACCACACTACTTAAAATTGATTAACTAAGCACTACCCTTTTCAACTAGTCTATAGATTAGAAGTAATAATTCCAATGGAGTACATACTACCACGTTTGAGACTTGTAATAAAATTTAGAATAAATGAGAAACATTCCATTAAATAAAGGTTGATATAGCTATAAAATTAAATGAAATAAGATTATTAGTAGCATATAACCAAACACAAGAGAAAATATGCCAAAAATATTAGAATGATAGGCATATCAAAATGAAATAATTTTAGGTTAGGGATAAGGTCTAACTCTATAATATCAAATATCAAATATAAGCAAGCCAAAAATAAGGTGGTTTAGACTCTACATAGTGTAGAACATTTTTGACTTGGGAGTAATAAATATAATAACATTGGTATCCACATTGAGATAAGGGTTTGTAAATGGAGATTGATTAAAATACTATACCATAGAGACATGCAATGAAGAGCAGTTAAAAAATGATGAAATAACTAATAAGTTGGCATTATCCTTCTAACTAGGTGAATTTTGGTATAAGGTAATAAGATTCCATGTATTGTAAGCTTAAGTTTCTAGTCATAGATCATGTCACCTCCCCCATTAGGTTGGTATTGTCCTCTTAGACAAAAAAGTTGAATAAGGCTACATTGGTATCCTAAAAATAGTTGTCTCCATACCTGGTTCTCTAATGTTGTCAAAATATCTTAGTGGGATAAATAAGAAGAATAGGAAGTAGAAAAGAAGTGATGATGAAAAATAGACATTAGAAAATATAAAATAAGTTTTGGGGGAAAATAATATGAATAAGAGAAATAGAAAAATAATTCAGAACCCCAAATTACATAAATAAAAGAAAGAATACAATAAAGAAGATACTTATCATGTATGGAAAGATAGTATGAGTGTGTAGTAATAAATTTCATACAACGGTAATAACATGAGAAAAATATGAACAAAATTGTTTGGATTCTTTTCATAGATATATCAAATGGAAACAACAAAAATATGAGACTTTGGAAGAAACTAGTTCACATTAGTAAGAGAATGTGACATTTTACAAATAAATCATTTGTAATTTTTTACCACAAACATATAATTTAAAAACAAGGAAAATACGCAAATGGATAGATAGTGGTGACATAGTAGATTGAATAAGGCATAGTATTAGTTGAGTTTGTTTTCTATAGAATGAAAACATCAAGTAGATTAGTTTAATATAGATTAACACATGAAAATGAGTGGATGGTTGTAACTACATAGTCAAAAAATTATTAAAACAATGTCATCACAAAGATCATAATGAAACAAATAAATAATAAGACATGTTGTTATGTGCCAAATCAATTAAAATGAAAAAATGAACATAGATAATAAATGAGATTAAATGCATTAATATTTATTATCATGATTAATAGATAGATCAAATGAGCTACAAAGAAAGGGTTTCACTAACATAAAAATTACATAATTGTTTGAGCATTGACACTGTGAATAAATTTTGTGCAAAGTGTTCATACTCTATTGGATGAAAATATCTCTATTGTTTAGATGAATAAAATATGGACATTCCCCATAGTTTTAAAAAAAAACAAATTAAACAACCCAAATACAAGAAATGTGTGTTCAAATTAGAGAGTTTGGATCCATTGGGATCTTTTTCTAAGGTCCCCTCTCTCGTAACACATGAAAAACATACTTATAGATACATCAAGACACACTTAGTATAAATTGATCATAGGGTTTTAGAGGTGAAGAGAAGGGTTATGATGTGGTTAAACGCACACATAGTAATTGGATTATGATAAGGAGTAAAATTTCATCCTAAATTTTGAATTATATACATGGATTTAGTTCCCATATTTTAGACTAATGACAAGTACCATAAAGGTGTTATTGAGTAGATCCCATGAGTACATTTTTGACTTGGACCAACCCTATTTCATAATATTATATTTGATCCACATGGTCACAAAAATTCTTCATGGAAATTTCACCCACAAATATGATAGAAAAAATAAAGTTAGTATGAGATCACTAGCCATGATTACAGGGATAAAATTTAGTAATCAATCCCTATCAATTCATAACATCAAGGAATTTAAAGTTAGGTTTACGATAAAGGCCATTTATTATAAGTTATGTTACATAAACAATAAGACACAATAATGGAATTTTTTTTTTACAAATATCATACGACATGGTCTCCATAGGCATGCAATATGATTTGGTTACCGCACTCCCTGAGCAATAATTGGAGAACCTCTGCAAAAACAAAAGAGGTAAAAATATTCATGACTTCTATGGTTCAATTCTCATAGTACCAACCATGTATTTTATAAATATAATTCTTGTACATAATGGGTAGGTATAATGAATTTAAAAATTACCCATAGGATCCTAGATAATAAATGCAACAAAAGGTATCCCTATAGTGAATGAGGTAGGAGATTTTATACAATGGGAGAAAATGATTAAGAATATGATAGAGGGGATATTTTATATTTCCAATCAAATTGTATAAAAATATTATATATACGTTTAATTTACAATAGATATAGATAACATTTAAATTGATCCTTGTGATAAAAAAATATATACCCTTCCACCTCTACCCTAGGAAGTCAATGATAAACAAGTTTAGGTGGTAATTATTGGAGCTAGGTGTATATCACAAAAATGTACAGCACAATAATTGTTTAGTGAAATAGGGGTGGGACCTCATCAAAGGATGAAAGAAGAGGATATCCATAAAAATGAAATACCATTACCATATGAAGAAATATATGCATCTCAACGTCAACCTAGTACCCACAAATATTAAAAGCTAAGGAGACAAATCATAGATTTGGAAACACTAAATTAGAAATAAGAGGAAGTGGACATGAATACATTTATATTCAAGGATTTTATGACCATATAAGAGTTGGGAAAAGAAGAGATGGTGTAAAAAAGTACTCTTCCTTACTCCCTTAAAAATAATAAATTATCACCTAGATAATGGTTATCCCAAAAAACAAATAGAAAAATTTAGACAACAAAGGAAAAAGAGATGTCCCCTATATCATCATTATTAGCTAGGAAAACTTTTTTATATATGAGTGGAGGAAAAGAGGAAGAATTTTCTCACCATAGCTCAAACATAATGACAAGAAAAAGAAGAAAGTGATAAAATGTAGGGGTCAAACCAAAACACTAGTGACATATTGAAATTAAGATTCATTCAAGAGAGGGCATGAAGAAGAAATGGAGATAAAGGAAGAGATGGAGGTTATCATAGAGGTACTAAACATGAAGACTCTCTAGGGTATGTGTCATAATAAAGGCAAAATATGTAAAGTGTGTAACCTACATAAGTATATGGATACTGAATGAAAGAATAGGGTCATAAGAGTAATTATGGATTATATTGATATTATTCCATATGATTTGGATGATGTAATAGGTTTCCTTCTAGATTATCTTGAAGACATACTCATCAATACAAAGGAAATGAGGAAAAAGGCAAAAATGATAGTTGAAAAATATAAAAAGGAAGACTTAAATAAAATTGTTGTAGAATAATAAATGTTTCCTACAGACTAGAAAAGACTATCACAACTCCAATAGATAGATTTAAGAACTTAGAAAAAAGATATATCTCAATTATGAGGCCCTAAAAAATTAAATACAATTGGAAAATTCAAAATAACTAAAAGATGATATCATCCAACAATGCAAGCAATTAAAAAAACAACTTGTAGAAGAAACCAAGAAGATCTAAGAGATTATAGAGTCATCCACTCAATATGATAGGAAACTATTAGAAAATGAGAAGTAGAGATGGAACAGGGAGAGAAAATAATAATATAAAAATAAATAAAGGAGAAATAGAGAAGGGAACAATAATCTAATAGAAAAATACAGGAGAACAAAAAGAGGAAATATAAGGTAAAAAGGATATAAGAGGAGGAAAATAAGAAGAAACTAGCATAAGAGGAGAAGAACATAAATAAAAAGGAAAAAATAAAGTAGGAAAAAAGAAAGGAAAAGGAGGTAGAAAAGAAAAAATAAGAGGAAAAATAAAAAATAAATCAAGAGACAAAATGGAAGGGGGAAGAGGTGAGTATCCCCTCTATAATTTCTAGAGTAGCAAGAGGTAACATTCTGATTATAAATTTTGGTAAAATTAGGAATGGGCTAGAGTAGAATAATTACAACTATGGGACTCTTAAAGAGATTAAAAGTATAATTAGTAAGGCACACACAAGCCATATACGCCACCATAGTGCCAACAAGTTTTCTTTAGCCTATTTTAGGAGGGAAAACTCAATTATCCCTATAAAAACTAACCACAATATTAAATTAATTATTTGGGGAAACTCTAATTAAGAGTACCAGAGGAGATTGGATGGCATAGTGTGTGACTATTGAAGAGGGAATGAAAACATTCCTTAATTAATTTATCAATACCTTCCCATAATATGAACCTGATACAACCTTACCAATAGAGAAATAATTGGAGGATATTGTGGAGAACTTTATAAATTATGTAGGATCCACAATCAATAAAAAACTAATAAAACTTGTGTCTAGGGAGGATTAAAAGGAAGATATGTTAGGACCACTCAGAGGAGAAAATTAAACAAAGTGAGTATTTTCTACTAAAAGTATGTAAACTACAAGATAAAATGGAAGATATAACTACCTACTTTACTTATTAACTCATCTAACCCTTGTGGAAGCCATAGAAAAATAATTGAGTGCTTCCTCGACTAGCTTTAGGACCCAAAACATCCCATATATGTTAGAATGAACCAAGATGATATCTCTGCATGAGTAATATAAGTAAAAATAGTTACATTGGATATCAATATATGAGGATATGGAGTATTATGGCACTTACATAAACACACATATGGAAAATATGGAGGTAAAAATAAATACCATGAAAATTACTTGTAAATACTAGATAAGTCTTTAGTTTTGAATGATATAGTGATGGTAGCTAAGGAGAATATGGCCTTAGAATAAAAAATTATGGAATTAAAGGAAATCCTTCTAAACTAGGATACTTTTTCCAAAGAGATGATGAACAAGTATGGGAAACATCTACCCAAGGGGGAATCCACTTTGTGATTAAAAATTTTTGACAAGAAAATTTTGTTACACTTAGGTGAATTGAGGAATTTGGCATCTATCAGTAATTGAAGTTGTCTTAAGGATGAGACAAAGGTATAAATTTAGGAAATATTAGCAGGATTCTCTATTAGCCAAAATACCAAACCGTAGATATCGTAGATTTGATTCATTTACTGTAACAACATGACACTTCTCTAATACAATAAACTAGAGGATTTTACTGACTAGATGTTGTGGTAAGAAATATTTTCTTGCAAAAATAAATGACAATGGTATTAGAGAAAGGTAATGTCTCACACAAGCATGACCATTAAGTTATTTTGAATTGAGTCAATATTTATATGCAACATTGTAAAAACATAGATATAACATAGAAGAAATAATATATAGAGAATAATTATAAAATATTACAAATTAGAGTAACTTGTGTAATTACTTGAGCCAATATAGTTTAAAGAGATATCTAAATATTGTATTTGGTGGTTAATATGTATATAAAGAAATAGAATTTATAGTAGGAATTACTTTGTATTGTGTATTATGTGATTTACTATCAATATAGGCACTAATTTTTTGTGAATATTAAGGATTCTAACCAATATTAACCCTTGTATTACATTATTCTAAGTAAATCTAACTTATATAAACATAATCTATCTCTAACCAACAACTTCAAATTTTATGTCAACCATGATATATCACACAACCCTTTGGCTACAAAAGTTTTTGTTCACTCATTGTCTTCTTCACTTCAATTCAAGTGCCTAAATTTACATTATATAGTGGTAACAAGGATAATTCACTTCATGTTAGGGATTATTTTGCATCTTCACTTGGTTTTCATCATGATTATTTTGGTTATGCCTTAAATTGGTTCTACATCTTTCATGTGATTTTGTTCATAGGTTTAATGATTTTGATTATATGTTCTATTGTCATCATGATTTTAAATTTTTTGATAACACCCCCAATTGCACTCTTACATTAAATTAGAGTTATTTTAATGATAGGGACAATAAAAAAATCAAACCACTTTAGATGTCGACTCCATAGCCCAATGGAATAGACTTGGTTCATGTGTAGAAGATCCTAGGCTCAAGAAAAAACTATTTTAAAATATTAAAAGAATAAAAAAGAGAAGGCTTTCATGGAGAAAATTGAACATTTAGAGCTTCCTCTCAAATATAAAGTGTGTTGTACACACTCATGTGAAGTTACATACTTCTCTCATTATTAATGGTCAAATAAAACTATTGAATTTTGGATCAATAAATTACCCTCAAAACACTCTTAATATGTCATCTAAGATTATATAAAATCCAAAGAGTAATGATTGGATTCTATTTATACATATGTGTTCTTGAACATGTATGTGCCACAACAAGGAAAAGTTAATTTTGATGAAAGGTTCAATTTGATTGAATTTTTAAATTTAATACACTTCAAAATACTATAATAATCATGAGAATCGGACCATATATTGAGTTAAAATGGAATTATGTGTGATTTCCCTATTGGCTTTGTGATATACTAGACATAATTTTTAGAATAGATAATGAGGCATTCATAGGTGAGAATAAAATATTTACCATAATGATTGTAAACCTGATGAAATCCAAGGGTTTGTTTGCCTCTCAAGGACAACATATCATTTTCATATATATATAAAATGAATATGGAAATGTCAAGGATAGATTTCTAGGAGGTCCTTCATATGTAATTTGGAAAGCAAGTATGGTAGAGGGATTAAATACGAATGTTTCAAGGTGATGTGTAAATAAATTGATGCACCATATCTAGTTATTAATACTTTTAATTATATGTATTATGGGCATTCATTTATTAAAAACTCAAATAAGAAACTTAAGATGTGGATAGAGGATTGGACTGGTTAGTTTCAGGTGTTTGGGGGTAAATCATCTCATAGACCAATATAAGACATTACATATGCAATGTGAAAAAAAATGGAATATTTGTAAATTATTATATGTATTATAGAGGGAAAATTTTTGGAATATTAGGAGGGCCATTTATCACAACTATCTATCATTATGATGCATCGATAAATCCAAATAACTTTCTCAAACCTTGCAACATGGTTTTGAAGATATAAAATGCAGCTTTTAAGGCTATAAAATATGTTTTTTCATGTTACGAAGGTGGTTTTAAGAATATAATATGTGTCATTGGATTTTGTAAGATTTATTATCTTTTTTTTACATATTTTGGGTTCTCTAAACTTGATCTACATGTAAAACACCTCTCACAAGCCTGCCATATCCATGCAATCTTTAAATAACACCTCCTCCTCCTTCCATGTGGTTTTAAATGAGAAAAATGTTATTTTTAATGAATGTAAAGTGGAATTATATTCCATCCAAATTAATTTTAAATTAAGATCAAGGCCATTTCAATAGAGATAAAGGTTTTTTTATTTGAATAGTTTATGTTTTTTGCATGTTGAAATGTGGTTTTTGAGAATAACACATGGTAATGGGATTTTGAATTGAAATATAATAGTTTTGGTGGTCTTTCCAACCCATAAAATAAATTCTCATTCTTTCACATGGATTTTTAATCCATGCACAACCATTTCAAACATCTCTGAGGTAGTTTCAATTTATTAAGGTGGTTGAAAATAATCATACAAAATAGTCATCGATGAGTAAAAATGAAATCTAATGAATAAAAAAATATTTTAAGTCTTTGCATTCAACATAACATTTAAAGAAGTTTAAAAAAACTATTAAAGTATGAAATCCATGGCAAACCTTAAAAAATCATCATAATGTTTCATTGGTTTCATACAACTATTTGACACATCCTTAAAACCTAAAACTTGAAAACCATCTCAATGGAGTTTGATACCTTGTCTAAACACTATGGCAAACTCTGAGACCCTACACAACATATGTCAGATCTACAATCCTTTCATGGTACTTTTAGGTTTTTATTCATTATTATACACTTTTTAAGTTTTTTATCCCTACATGGTACTCATCAAGTTCTTGCCACTTACACAATACCCCCTTAGAACTCATCATTTTCTTCACACCTGTCAAACTTTTGTCACTTGCATATCAGTTTACTAAATAGGAAAGATTGATTTTAATGGATGGTTTATTCATAGTGAAGATTATTTAATCCTTTATCAAAAGGCATATGATTTTTTTGATAAAATGCACAATTGTAGATGTGGTCTCATGAAATGCAGTCATAAGTGTGTGAAAAAATTGGATTGTTGATTCAACCTTGGATGTTTTTATACAAATACAATTAACATATTTCAAGCCAAACTTAGAAAAAATTTCTAGTGTCTTCCCAAGTTATTTAAATAGAACATCAAATATCTAAAATAATTGAAATACTTAGCATCTAAGGAAGGGGTGTCTGAAAAATAGTTTTCATCCCATAGTGCTCAACAAAACTAAAGAATGATTTACTATTAGAGTTCCACTGTGTTATTTTTGCTATGATGGAAAATCATTTTAGCATTGTTCCTCTTAAATCCATAACTTCTCAAAATCAAATTATTACTTATAATTAGGGTGGTCCCTTGGAAAGCATCAAACATTCACTAGTTTTATATATGATAATACCAAAGGTATTAAATAGGACATAGGCTCCATAAGATGTTCTATAGGTGGTAGATTCTAATGGATGTTTAATCAAAGAATATTTCTAATTCTAGTTTTTGATGAGGATTTAAAATCATTTAAGAGTCCATTTATAAACTCACATGTCTTGAGAACCTAGAGGAAACAAAACCTTGCATGGAACTTATGAAATTTTAAGCTGGTGATACAATGAACTTTCATTAACTAGATCCAAAATATCTCCTTAGACAGTGTATTTTAATGGAAATGGAAAAGAATTGATCAAAGGACTTGATACAGTTGGAGAATCAAAGTAGCAAAAGTAGGGTCTATGTCCCATTTATTGCTTAGTAGTTATGAAAATTAGCAAATGCATTTTCATAGTTTTCAAATTATGCATTTTTTAAAATTTACTTCTAAAAATTTTATGTTATATGTTTTTTAATAACGTACTTTTTAAAGCTTCAAGTCATGTAAATATGCTAAGGTAATTTTACAAGTTTCACATCATGAAAAAATTCCAATGTACTTTTTTAACTTTTAAGTTGCATTTGTACATAATCTCAAATTATCAAAAAAGGTGGTTATGTCCCATAACCACCACTTGCAATATATAAATAAGACTTTTAAGTCATTACAAGAGTGGTGAATTTATTTCTCTCTACTCATGTGAAAGGGTTGTTGTGTCTTTTTATCAAGTTATTTATTATTAAGGAATCTTGTAAATACGATACAAATAATGCTATAAGATAAATCAATTACTTTATGGGTTTTTATTGTTTCTTGATCATGAAATATGAATTATATTTTATGAATAAATAAATTAGTTAAAAATATGTATTTTATTGATTAAGTGTAAAATCTTGGATTTGAAAACTTTGTGATAGAAACCTTAGAGAATATACTTTATTCTACATACATTTAATCCAATTGGAAGAAATACTTTGAGCTTTTAGGTAATCTTGATTTTTTCTCACCGGTTATTATGTGTTGAAATTTACTTGCTAATAGGAATATTCTAACCCAGATTGTTTCATGTCAAATGATACCTTTTTTAAAGGAGAAAATTGAGAATTTGTATTCATTTCTAACTTGAAATATAGAGGCATTTCATAAAACTTTGTGTCTTGAAACCTCTATAGTGATGCATTCATTCCCATGTGTGAATTATGTCTTTCTTGCCCTTTTTATGGATATAAGTTTCCATTGTTCATTGTCTAACTCACTCCATTAATCCAAGTAATCCAATCAATTTTTTTTATTTACTCTGTTGTAAGTTTCCCATTCTCCTATCCATTTATTTATATTTTCTTTCCATTTCTATATTTTCCTATTTCTTCTATTTTTGTTATCATTCCTACTTTATGGTTAAAAGTACCAAAAACCCAAAAAATCCATCATACAAAGGATAAAACCCTCTCAAATGTAAATGAAAATCATGCTTAAACTCATGGTTTCCTCAATGTTACAAAGTTTATGTTGCATCTAGTTGGGTGAGTCACATAAATAATCTGAGTAATCAATACAACATAAAATCTTGCCAAATGTTTTTGATGACTCCATCGGGGATTGAGGTGCCTTATGCACTCAATTTTCATACATTTCAAGGAATCTCCCCTAGAATGGAGGTTGTCAACTCTATTGATATGAATGATCTAGTTCCTACATATTTTTGATTGAATAAATGGCTTTTTTACACCCCAACCCCAATGTTCTCTTTATCTCATAGGGAAAATGTTTTATTCCATTTTCTTTTCCTCAATAAAATGAATTACCTTCAAGCTCAATGGAAATATTTCCAAATTTTTTAGGAGAAATTTATTAAATGTAGATAATCATATCCTTACTTTCAAAATGTCTTGTAACATCTTGAGAGTTATACATGAATATGTTTCTGTGAGAATTTTTGTTGAAACTCTAATTGGACTTATTATTAAATGGTTATGACAATTACAATATTAATTCATTACAAATTCAGACTCCTTGAATAACAAGTTCCTAAATAGATTCATACTAGTTGTTGACATGTGTGTATTGTTTTCATATTTCTTCTAAATATAAAAGTAAGAAGAAGAGCAAATGAGAGATTTCATAGCACACTTCAACAAATTGTTGAGAATTACTCCTCAATTTGACCAACCAAATATAAATAGCTAGATTTGTGTTTTCATTGACTTTCTACCTCTAGAAATCAAATTCATCTTGATGAGGCAAAAAGTAAAAGACATAAAAACTACACAATATGAAATTGTTGACATTGAATATGGCATGATCCTATTTGGGATGTTGAAGAAATAAATTTAAAAACACGATAAAATACTTTAAGTGGAAAATAAGTACTAGACTTTATATAATCAAAAACCCTCAACACTCAAAATAAATTTTCAATAAGAAAATTCCTGATCAGTCATGTTGAAACTTAAATAAACAAAAATATAAATTACTTCATGTCCACTGATTAATTTCTCAAATATCCATAGGGAAAAATTGGATGTAACAACTCTAAAAATATGGTTTGATAGAAAGGGCCAACTCAAATTATTTCATATTTAAAACTTGGTTTTATTATGGAACAAAGCCCATGAAAATAAATTTCATAATTATAAGATAAGTCCTCTTTGGACTAGTCCTTGTAGGATAGAATGCTTTCAGATTGAATGATCTGCAAGGAAATGACCTACAACTACTAGTCAATGGACAATTTTTGAATCATTACTTCACAACTATTCCATCTAGCACCATTTCAAAATGAGTTAGGAGGTTTTTTTCATGTATATACTATATAGTTTTTTCTTGCTTTCTAGGGTAGGTTTGATTCCTAATTTTGTTCACTTTGCTTTACTTTTTTCTATTTATTTCCCCCCCCCCCCCCCATATTTTTTGAGTTGGCTTATTTTGTTTAAACCATTGATGTATTTTCAGGGTGATCTCGAAAAAAAAAAAATTGATTGGGATTAATTACTTTTCATATCATGGGAAATTAATTCTGTTAAAGGTGGCCTCATGTTTTTTTTTTTTTAAACCTTCACTTATAGACCATTGATTGTAATTTTGTCTAAAAAATAAAGCCTGGTCATAGCCAACATTAAGATTCATATGATTTTAAGAAGTATAAAATGGAACCACAATGTTGAAATTGATGTGTTCTTGGTTTGTTTTGGGTAGGTCACTTCACATGGTGAGTAGATGCATGAGAATTATCCAGATTTCAAAAGGTAGGAAGTAATTTATCATTCTTGAACAACTCCATAAACTAGAAGCAAGTTTTTAATAAAATTTTAGAATTCTAAACGCCAGTGTTTTGAAATAAAATATGTGAATTTTATAAATGTTTCATTTTCTAGTTAAAATGATCAAACTAAACTTAATTTCATATCTGAATCAAAATGTAGGAAATGGAGGGTAAGTGCAAAAATTTGGGGGAAAAAGGGGCCTACATGTGGACATGTTTTTCTTGAAATTTTAGAAATATGAATTTCTATAGATAATTTGATATGACTACACTCAAAATTTGAATATGTTATAGTAGTTTCCAAAACACCAATTTTTTTAAAAATGGTTAAGTATAAGTAATTCAAACATCTAAAATTTCAAGAGTTCCTATTTTATTTTAATAAAACAGAGTGGATAGACATCTATGTGACCCACCTTTTTTTAGCATCATTTAATATTGTTTGAAACCCTTTGGTAAATATTTAGATAATAAATTCTAGTTTGTGATCTATATATTTTTACCTTTTATAGTGAATATATTATTTTATTAATTTTACAAGTAAATAGATCCTTAAAACTAGAAAAAAATGAATAGTTGGTCATGTGGTGCACCTCACTATCTAAAAAAATGAAATTTGATTTTTTTTAATATGTGTAGAATTAGGCCTATTTTATGAACAATTAATTTGTTTTACACTTGGATCAACGAAAAAAATTACATAAACATGAATATGCATGTATATTTGTGGCATGTAGTGGCCTAAAAAAGGTATAGTTATAAATCAACATAGTTTGAACCCTTAAAATAGTTCAAAATTTATAAAAAACATATATTTGGAAAGAGGAGAACATTCTCATTGTCATGGTAATTATTTTTTGTTTTTATTTTGTTTAAATCCATAGTGTATTTGGTAATAGAAATAGAAATTTGTTGTTTTCTATCAAAACTCTTTAGACTCTACTATAGATTGACAGGTCCAACCCTTTGGCTCAGGAATCCATGCCATTTTTTACTCAAAAGGCTTGGTTTTTTAAAATCAAATTTATATAATATGTACACATTATTTATTCATAACACACAAAAAACATTTCTCTATGGGTACACATTTTTTCCTTATATCTATGTTCTTGAGCCCCCTAATAGTGGTGTATCATGATAATTTCAATTATAAAGTGAATTGTATTATGATAGGGGAAAGGTCCCTAAATTTGGATAGTGAATTAAGATGTTATGGTATCACATTAAACTTCAAAAAATTTACCCATTTTAATATGTCAACTTAACTACTTATAATTGAGGCTCTAAGGTCTAACCTTGTTGATGTGGGTCTTGTGTACACCCCCAAATTTAATGAGGTAGTCTATAACATTTTAATATCTCAATGGAGGAAAAATTCACTCCAAATAATGAGTTACATATATGGGTTAAATAATTAGGTGGTGGAATAACATGCTAAGAATGTAGATTGTTAACCAGGTGTGCTTGTGGGTGAAATAAAACCTAATAAGGAAATTAAAACCTAGTTGATTTGGATGGATGGACCTTATTCTAAAGTGAGTAGATCTCAATTAAATAAAATCCAAAAAAGAAGGAAGGGTAGAGAAGAAATTAAGGCTCTATGGTCTCAATATATTACTTCCAAGGTTTATTTCTTTATGGACAAGTGTTTATAACTACTTCTTGTTATTGTTAGATATTGCACACTCACATAGAAACATAGTTATCTAGTTTGGGAAGATATAACATAGGGAACTCAAAGATCTCAACTAAATGTTACTCCATTTAGAGTATCTATTGCACACCCTTACTTAGAATATTATAGCTCAAATCAAAAATGTATCTAGGGAAGCTATGGCTCACACCTAGAAGACTATATCAAAGGAAAACACTTTTCAACACTTTAAAAACTAAAACAATCAACCTAGTTGCATATAATTAATAATACTTGATAATTATTTAAAAGTTGTTGCACATCTAAACCCAATAGGTATTAATGATAAGATAATTAATTCTCCATAGTTATTTCACACTTCAAATTACTAAATCAAAACAATCAAGGAAATAAACACTTAACTACATAGAATTGGAATAGAAACACATCTACATAGTTACATGACAATAAAAAATGACTTCTTCCTATATTGAACATTTTACATCCCTCTAAAATGATTGATTTACATGTATAAATAGACTTCAGGAGTGATGGCCTCATCCCCCAAGTTCATTCACAACTCTAAGCTACATGTTAGTGATCATAACGATGATTCTAATTTCAGGCCAAAACTACATGTATGATGACAATTGATCACAAGTGTGTCCAAAAATAGATTTACCCACATGATGCCATGAAACATGTACATGCTTAAAAAATACTTAGGTTAACTATCATATGCATATGTGAAGTATGAATAAATTATAATTACATTAACTAATCTTATATAAAAAATTAGATACAAAATTAACTTTTGATAATTAAGGACTATTCAAACTTAGTAAGCATGGCTAAACTTGACTTAGTGGGAGGCACTAAAGTTGATGGTGGAGCTAAGATGGGAGGTGGAGTTGAGATGCAAGCTATTGAATTATCCTTCATTTTGGCTTCCAACTCCTGGTAATATTTGAAACTGACCCCATGCTGAAACCTAATGATGTCCATGTTCAAAAGAGGTGACTGATGTACCCTATTTTAATTCTCTATTAAACCTTGGTGGATCTGAAATCAATCTGAAATATTTCAAATTTTGTAACCTTATTCTTTGAAAATTTTGATTTGGCCTTGATCTCTTCCAATTCCATCCCTTGGATTTTTTTATTAAAATTTGTTGAAGCCTACTGGAAAAGTTGATCAAAATTAGCTCTAATTATTAATTACCATGTAGAGTCCCTAACCTGAGAAAGTTTCAACTCATCCAAAGTTTGGAAAATTAGGTTCTTGTGCTCTATAAATTTAAATATTATTACCTCTATGCTTTCCACCCACTCTCATGTTTCATGTGCTTAGATGATAACCAAATTGAGGGTATTGGATGCCTCCAATGGTGTCATTAAGTATAAATGGTTGTAATCCTTATTTGTTGTGTTCAAAATAAGGAAGTTCAATTTGCTTTCATCTTATTTGAAATAATTAAACACTTTTGATATTTTAGTGATATGAGGGGCTAATTCTGACCTCATTTAAGTAATAACATCTAATATATTTTATAACCTTGAGGTTGCATTCTATACATATATCTTAATTTCTTTGAGAATATGAATAGTTTTTTGTTCTTAAACCTTCTCTAATTATTGTGGTAGTTCTCTTCTTGTTTTATTGATCCCCTCATTAAGATCAAGAAAATATTACTATTGGCACCAAATATCACACCCTAGAGGTGGGTTTTCAAGTCTAATATAATATATGGGAAACATTGGAATACCTCTAGGCCTGTGGGTTTCTTATTTTAAAGGTAGACCTATAGGTTTAAGTGGTAACTCCTTGAATTGACTTTTAAGTGCTTATCACCTACACTAACTAATTGATTGTGTGAAAAGGGGGTAGAATTATGCACTAAAGTGAACTATTATAAGGGGGTGATACACCATGAATATATACATAAGATCATCATAATATTTCATTTAGAAACAAGACCTATAACCCTAGTTTCAAAGTCCTAATATGTTTTAACATTAGTATTTCAATATGAAGGTGATATACATAAGACTACTCAAGGTAAGTGGACTAGAGGTCATATTGTAGAATCTAAGGACACTTGAAAACTTAAATTAAGACAAACACACTAGCTCTACTCCATATGTCATGTTATAATGAGAATTTCTTATACCAAACATGGAAAGACAAAGAGAAGCAAGGATATAATTTTTATCACTAGACCTCACCATACATCACTTGATACACTTAGACAAGATATTTGTGAACTTAAAACTAGATTTAATTTATTATTAAAAGGAAAATTACAACATCAAACTATCTAGGCTTCAACATACATGGTGTGGAATTAGATATAAGAGTCAAAGGCTAGTACTTATATAATGTGAGAGAGGAAAGAGAAAAGTAAAGTTCAAGAGCCACAAGAATATGTGTCAACCTAAAATAAAGAGTTACATTTGTATAGTAATGTAATATGACATACACCACAAAATTTATCTTTGGACAAATGTCCCTCCAAGAATGAAAACTCCTCAAAGCTAGCATAAAACTCTTCAACTGCCTGTTTGGAAACTACCTTCATCATTGGTTTATATTGAGTGCTCCAAATAAGAATAGGAAAAAATGATACATGTGAACTATCATTGGGGGGGGGGGGGGGGTTAATAAAAATCTCTAACCTACATTGTATGTGTCCTTAATCATTAATATTCTTCTGGATAAGGTTTTTCACTACATGTAATCACCATCATCCTTATTTCATTTTTTCTTCACACTTATCATTCAAGTGACCTTTAGTTTTCCAAAAAAATCTGTACAAGGAGTGTTATTAAAATTTTCAATAATATTCTTATCCTTAGATCCATTAGTTAGACCTTAAAAGGCCTCCCAAATAGATTTTCCACCTTCTCACTTGATGATCGCCTTCCATTCACTATGCCAGTTTGGACCATCTAAAGTGAAGGTGCTTGTAGAGGTACCTATGTTCTTTATTGAAATAATAATTGAGCATGAGGATTTATATTAGATCTTACTTTATTACCCAAAGTGATTCCCATCTTTCAACTCTTCTTTGAACCTATAAAACATTAAAATTTGTCAAGAAAACTAGTTTTGTAACCTGTCTGTATAAATAGGGTGTGAGCCAACTTGATGGGAATAAGATTGTGGGAGTATTATACAAGTCCCAATCACTTTAAAAGTCATAAAAACTCATTTTTATGTATTTTATTTTTTTTATTTCCCATCAGGGCAAGAGCAAGGGTTTTAGAGGGTTTTGAGTGGTTTTGACCCTTAAGGATTGTTAATAAAAGTCTCACATTAAATACTCATAAAATTTACATTATAAAATTTTTTAATACCCTATTCAACATATCCCTACTCCTTATTTCCCCATGCTAAACATCCATATTGGTGTGATCTTTTTAATATGGCTTCTCGAGCCCTTTTTTGCATTCTATGCACCCAGAGTTGTTCCTAAGCCAAGAAATGACCTCTCTATGAATTTATCTAAAAATAAAAGGATTTAAATAACCTTATAACTCCCCATGAAGTTACTTTAATTCCTTTTGATTTTTACCTATCCCTAGAAATGGTATTAATACCCCATTAGGCATTAGGCCTAGTCTAGGCCTATAGGCTTGACTATGTTTTTGCATGTCTAGGTGATCATGTTTGGTATCTTAGTGTTTTGAGGCCTTATTAATGTTTTTAAATTTTAAAATAAACTCCTTATACATTTCCATAGTGATAAAACACTCTATGCATCTTCCTCTTACCTTTCACACTTCTTGCCTGTAGGGTAGTCTGTTTGTGAGTGCCCTTTGTCTGAGATAGAATAAAGGGTACTTCCCATGTTGTATAAATAAAAATAGGATATAAGAGGATATTTAAATTAATGGGGACCATTTTCATAAAACCTTATGTTTGTATCATACTCCTAGCACCTCCAAAACATACAAAAACCAAGGTAGATTTTGTATCACTAATAGTGTGTAAGATTGGTATGTTGACTATAGCTTGTTATGTTGAAACCATCTATGCTATATTTTAAAGTGATGATCATTATTTATATTATCCATAATAATTTTTATGGTGTTTTCATAAATTTTAACACTCAAAACTTATATTATCTCCCTTATTTATCTTCTCTTCACATGACTAGGCTTGACTGGCAGACTATGTGGTTGTGTTGTTCACTTAGAAAAATGGGTATACCTATAGGTGAAAATTTCATCCTAGGAATTTTATCATGTTTATATGATAAATTTTAAGTCATAAAGGTCACTTATGAATCATTTTAATCAATTCATACTTAAATACTTGTGACAAGACAAAACTATCATATGTTAGTGCACTGTCACACTACAATCGGGTTGTAGGTGGCCTTTCTAAGAGCAAAATAAGTATTGTAGGTTATATTTAAAACCTTGGAGTTTGTGTTACACATCCTAGGTTTTATTTTAATTTATTTTAACCAAATATAACTTGAAAATTTTATGTGTGTAGGTTTTCAATATCCAAGGTTCATGTCATGAGCTTGTAGGTACGTACAATTAGACTATAGGTGACATTTTTGAGGGTAAGGTTACACATATAGGTGACACTTTTATGAGTTAGTATTAGTATACCATGAATTATAATATTTTAAAGGTATCTAATATATCCTCTTAGTCACTCAAATCCATACTATGCCTTGGATTCAACCAATAATAAAACTACCAAATTCTCACATGTCATCATTCTACAGTCAATTGTAGAAGTCCATCTTGAAGGCAAAAGAGCCACTATGGGTGGTAGTTTGAGTTAAAACCCTAAATATCAACTATATAAACTATTAATTGAGTTATTAGTCCCATTATAACTTTAATATGTTCATTTTCCATTCAGATATACTTATATCATGCCACCTTAGACTGTAAGGTTATTGAAAGTTTAAAACCCTATAGAAAACATTGAGAACCTATAGTGAAGAATTGCTTGAGTTTCAAACCTCCTTATGTCACCCTTTCTTGTACAAACATTCATTATATTTTTAAATTAATATTCGTACATGTGGTCTACATGATGGAATCATTTGGACCTATCCATACCTCATGCATTTTACAATGGGATGAAATGGTAAAAACCCTATTTTGGAGACTTTAAGGTAATTTATCCCTCAAGCAACCTTCTCAACTTGTGATGGGATAGCATAGGTATATTTTTCACTCCATGGTTCTACCATGTATGTAATGAAACTTTAAACACTTCAATAACTTAATTAAGGTTCAAACCTATCTCAAACACTTGCTCTTCAATCTTATTAGACCTTTTTGGAGACCTGTAGGTGCATATACAGGTGT
Source organism: Torreya grandis (assembly GCA_037957365.1). Classification (NCBI taxonomy): domain Eukaryota; kingdom Viridiplantae; phylum Streptophyta; class Pinopsida; order Cupressales; family Taxaceae; genus Torreya; species Torreya grandis. The sequence goes on from JARHVA010005755.1 coordinate 356,057, forward strand.
GACACAAGGCAAAACTTTGAATATGTAAGAACATGTTGTCTTACCCAAACTAAAACTACCATTTAATGGATAAAATATATTAATCCAACTTTAGGATACATATTAACACTTTGGGACCTCTTCAACACACCATTATGACCTTACAAAGCTCTCTTTTCTCTTGACTACGAGTGCACATGCAAGAAACTGTGTAAGGCTGATTATTTTCCTCCATATAAGATATTAATAAGACCAATATATGAAATTAAATTTCATTACCATGATTTATTAGAAGTTTAAATAGCATATCCTCTATTACTTGAAGCTATTACAATAAAGAGAAAATGGTGTAGTTGATGAAACATGCCTAAAACTCTCACTAACTGAATGAAGTTCTTGTGCTCTTATCTTTCATCCCACACATGATAACTAGATTAATAAAAAAACTATAATAATTTACCCACTCTATAACATCATGTGAATTACCTTTTTTATGTATTATCTTAAACAAGGAGGAAACCTGTAGGGTGTGGGGATAAGCATGTAGAAAGGAGAAGTCAACTTCTAAACAATGGTTCATAAATAATGAAAAAATAATATTAAAAATACTTAAATTAATATTAATTATACAAATTTTATTAACATACCTCAAAGGCATTTGACACAATTCTTCTCTTATTGGCCATACCATGAGAAAACCTGTTGATGAACTTTACATGCCAAGAAGAGAAATGAAGAAGAAAAATAGTTTTAGGATAATTTTGGGACTTATAAATATAATAAAACATATAATTTAACTCAAGTAATTTTAATATTTATTTCAAAACCTTTCACACATGCCAAAACACTTGCAAAGGTAGTACAAGTACCCAAATTCTCTATTTTCAACTATTTTCTTGATATGACTTAAGAACTTTCACATTTTCAGATACATACTACCACATATGACATTATTATGACATATATGACGTTAAAAGGCATATTTATACACTTTTATACTTATGAAAACCATACAAGCTTCATTAATGGCTCAAAAGAGACCTTAAAGATGACATAAGACATAAAGGGTTAAAAAGTGGCCATGACAGATCTAATGACACATTAAATAACATTGTTAGGATCATGATACATACTATTACATCATATAAGACCAATAATAAACCAATATACAAGTTTTAAAATATAAGGTGTTGACATATTTTGACTCAATGTCAAAATATTCAACACTTCCTTATACATTTAGAAATAAGATCTAAAATCTTCATTGTAAGGAGATTGCTCCAATCTCCTACTCTTTATCTTGGAAAGAGAGAATATATCTTGTCTCTCTTTTAAAATTGTGTCCTTGAATACATAATATTTGATATTCATCTTTTTTAATCTTTGGATAATCCCTATAGATTTATCAAATATTGAACTTATAGTGGGAATCTCAGTTATTGTGAGATTTGGCCTTTAAGAGGCTTGAGCTTCTAAGTTTGTAGTCTAGTGTGGGATCATAATTGAGTGGATTTGATTGGATAATTGTCCTTAGTAGCAGTCTCAACCAATAGGGCCCCTAAATATTATTCAAGGCTTATACATATAAGGGGTCTAGCAGTGATAACAAAATGATCTTTGACTAGTAAACACCATCGTGGATTGTGTATATAGGCTTCTTATTCCTAGTCTTCTTGTATGATATCATAATAGTGGCCTTGATATGTATGGAAGAAGCCATTGGTAAACCCAATTGGGTGGAAGACATATGTAATTGTAAACTTTCCAATTCTCCCATATTTTTATTAGTATGAACTCTTTTAGACTCAAGGGTAGCTGAAGTAATGATAAAGGTAACAATAGTGGAATTGGGGACAATGGATGTTGAAGAAACAACTATAATTGAATAAATAATTAGGGTTGTGGAAATAATAGGAGTAGAAGAAACAAATTCCACTTTGGGGACAACTAGGGATAGTATGACCCTAGGACTGAGAGATATATGATCAAATGAACTAAATAGACATGGGAGAAACAATTGACACAACTAGAATTATAGAAACAAGAGGAAATAAAAAGGCAATTAGAGCCATATCCTCACCTAATTTGTTTATTTCAAGTGGTTATTTTCCTTTTTCTCTTTAGAGGCTTAAGGCTTTATCTATTTAAAAAATTTCCTCCTCATCTTCATTAATGGACTCACTTATTGTGGATGGTTTCTCATTCCCTATGGTTATTTCTATAGACAATTTATCAACAACTGTGCTCATAGGAGGTCCATGGGTTGTAAGTTTCCTCTTTTAACAAATATTTACCTTTCAAGTTGAGGAATAAACCATCTAAGTGGGGGATGTTGGGACTTACATAATTGCAATCATGGGAGATAAAGAGGCAATAGGAAGAGTAGGGTATTCTAAATTATAAGAGTCAATACAAATTGGTTCCTCTTCTCTCCCAATAGAACTTGTAATTTTAGTAACCTCTTACACACTAAGCTCTTGTTTTATACTAGTCATCAAGATGGGTGGCATTTGAGACAATTCCCCTTTTTTTGATGATGGATGAGAGATCCTATTATTCCAAAATTTTATTACAACCCATCCACCTAGAGGTGGAATCCTAACATGTGCATCTATAATTAAAATTGAGGGATTTTTTTGTATTATTTTCAAAATTTCTTCAATCAATCAATCCATCCATCTAAGCCCTCTCTAGTAATTGGGCATCACTCTTAGCATTCAAAAATAAAAATTCATGGATGTAAGGTTCATTTAGTATGAGATAATAATATCTTATATGTGATTTTGAATTTAACCATGAGTGTCCCAATATTTATGTAGTAGGGTGGCCAATAAATAATATCCCTTGAAATTACCAACCTCTCCAAAATGCTTATGATTGACATAGTACATTATACCAATCATCAAATGAGAGCCATGAAATGAACTCTTCTTCTTCTTCTTTAATTAATCATCAATTCCCCACCATAATTAGTATGAAATATCCTATTCAACTAATTTATCTGGCACATATTTCAAGAGACATAGTAGGGTAACCTTGTTCCTTACAACCATGATCACCATATAATCAGGGTAGATCTAATAGTTCACTTTTGGCATTAATGTATTAATGATTATTTTCAATAATATAGGTAATGGTGCCTCATATATATCCATCCATACTTGAGGATATATTCCATTTATAATTATGACTATATTTATTGTGTATGCATAGGTGTGCATGAATGAGTAAGAGTCATATATTTGATTATTGATGTATTTTATAGATGGGCTCCAGAGTGATCCATTATGCACATATATTATTCCCATGACTACATATAATAGGTAAGACATCATGTATAAATGGCCTCCCATAGGCCTCTTGTCTTTATGCAATACTTGTTCTTACATCCTATCACTAATTATCTCTCCTAGGGTGAAGGTTAACTCTAAGGTCATCAATAAATCTAGCAATGTAATCCAGTATAGGTGAAGAAAGTGGATGATAGGGTAGCCATATAACCTATTTAGAAGGCCATTCTAATGTAGATTCCCATCTCAAACTTGGTTATAGGTACCATTAGCTTTTCCTTAAGGAAAATGGTTTTCCTAGGGATAATCCATTGCTCAGTGTTTTATCAATTGTTTTGTTTTTATTCCATGTTAAAACTCTATAAAAGTCAAATTTAACATATACAATAGGCAAAGATAGGTAATTTTGAAAAATCATCTCCTAAAACTTAGATGATAATGGCTTTATGCTCCATGTGATGTATAAAATCACCCCTAGTTACCTTACCATGGAGGATTTTGGTAATAAAGTTTTGGATGTTATGTTAGAATAGGTTTAACCCAAATTATTGCAACCTGAACATATCTTATAAACAAAATTTCTGAGACCTATGGTGTAAAGGATGCAAAGGTTGCTTTTTTAAAGGCCAAGTTATGAATGAAAAGTTTTGAAACATAATTTCCAACCATTTTTGTCGAAGACCAAATGTTGACTAAGATTTTGGGATAAAAGTTATGAAGACCACTTTCAAATAATTTATCTAACTATTTTTTCTAAAAACTTTCTTTGAAGATATGCCAATCATTTTTCCCTAAGTATAAATGCCAAACACTTTTGCTGAAGTGTAAAAGCTATGGAGTACCAAAGTTTTGAATAGAATATATGATAAACATGAATGCCAAAGATAGATGTATATCATAGATAATGTTGTGAAGACCCAACCCATGAATAAAACTTTTGAATAATATTTTTCATGAAGGTTAAAATAGACATGAAGGATTGAATATCCAAAAGTTGACTTTTGAACAAATGTTCTAAAGACCTAGTTTTCATGAACACTTTTGTCTAATGGTAAAATATGTGAAGCCCAAGACTTTATAATCACTGTACATGGTCCAAAAACCCATGTATATGAAAAAATTCTTAAGAGTATTAATAACTTAGTCTAAATAAGATAAACATGTGAAAATGTTCATTTGTGTTTATACCAGATAGCAAATTTAGGTGTACATATAAAGATCTATGAAAGAAGATTTACAAAATAAGCCTAAAACTTTTAGAATATAATGGATCCCTATTAAAAAAAGAATGGGGAAATGTTGATTATAAAAAACGGTGACTCATAGGGGGAATACTCCCAAGTATTCAAGAATTCATAACTATGGTTAACAATTCTAGATCAAGAATAAACAATTTCATGAGAGAATAATTGAATCAAAGACATGAAATAGACTCCAAACAACTACATATAACATACTTGCCTTGATATACTTTGTATTTATGTATGATGAAGTGTTTTTACTTTTACCCTTATTGTGAGGATTTTATCAAAGACTTGGAATAAATGTAGGATTCATTATGGTTTATTTGAAAATATATTTAAAACTAGGTGTTAGCAACCCAGATATCACCCTGCTAAAGGCAGATTGCTAAGGATCTCCTTCATACCTAGACTAACATTGGAGTGTTCTAAGGTGTGGGACACCTACACTCAGACTAGATCTCTAAATTTTTGAGGCTAGTTCCTTTGATGTATTACTAATCTTAGTTTACTAAAACTTACTATAATTCTGGGATGAAAAAGGGTTAGAGGGAATACTACAAAGGGAAATCCTATTTTACTATTGGTTATACACTTGTATTTCTAGTTCATCTACTATATTTGAGCTCTTATAACATTGATAAGGAAATGATTAAATATACAACTCTAAATGAATCCTATGAACTATTATTTCATGTAGAAGTTTCATAAAATGACCAAAGTATGAGGAAAATTATGGTAAGCCTAATTCATGGCACTATCTAGTCAATATATCCACTGTTAGCTCAATCAATCATCTAACACTATATATGTTATGCCTCTAACCTATTACATGTATTAGGATAGGAATATTCAACTTGTGGTTTAATTATCCCTCTTTGATTTTATATCATATTTATATATTATTTCATTAGGTTATTAGGTTGGCCTATGAAGTAACCATGGCCTAGGTAGACTATATATAGGAGGTTGTGGGCAGTTTTTTATCATCATATCAAAGTATTCATTTCTTATTATGAACATTTAAGAGCTTGACCCCTCAAAGTGTCTTATATAATATTCATATTTTTAGTTATATTTCCATATCATTATGATATATTTCTATTATTTTGATTATTTGGTGAATTAATATCATTACAAGTGGTATTAGAGCATCAATTTGGGCCATAATTAGGTAAAAAACCCTAGATCTTGTAATTTGGCTATATCTTGAAAATGGTTGAAAATTTATTTGAATTTTTTAAATAGAGGTGTAAAATTATTCAAGGAAGTTTAATTAAAATTTCAGCTCAATTGGATCTATTTTTCAAAAGTTATAGCAATTTTAGGGTTTTTCATAAATTCACTCTATAGTGCTTAATTCAAGAAATTATTTATAATTTTTTACATTTTTGTAAATATTAGAAAAATATAGATAGGGTATGTTATATATTTAGTTTATGAGTTTAGTCTAAAATAATTACAAAATGTCTTGGTTAAATTTAGGTTAAAAGTGTCAATTAGGGTCGACATTGTCAAGCCCTTTTATGGCAGGACCACAAACTGGGGGTCGAGGAAAGGGTGTTGGTATGATCCATACTTATAATATAAAAAACTAATGTAGAATATAATGTCTATCAACTTAAAATAATATATATGGGTGGACCAAGATGTCCAAATAATCATTATATGTATAAATACAATACCCTTAAGGGAGGGCAACACCATACAATACTCCTTTAGGAAGGAATAACTCCACAATGTCTCTTTGAGCAGAAAACCTCCAATATCCTCTTAAAATATAAGATTCAATGCTTAATTTACTCCTTAAAATTATAATAATATCCTTTATATATACATTTATCTAACTAACAATGGATGGGTGACCTATTAATCCCAATGTAGGCTGACCATTACCTAATACACTAATTCCACAAGTTACTCCATTATCCTAATAAATTGGACCCATATAACTAAATAAAGGGGATGTGTGACACATGTCATCATCTCCATAAACCCATATAAATTAATATATCATATCCATAGATACATAGCATTACTTCCCTCTTTGACATGTTTCATCCACGAAACATAAGAAGAAACCAAATAATGAGTGTGATTTAAATCATTGCATACTTGTCTTCAATATTGATCATCTAGCCATCCATATATGATCCTAATATGGGATATCTATCCAATATTTTTTCCAAATTCCATTATGATCCTTTGATTCCATTTATGATAATAATTATACTACTTTGATGCCCATGTATAATTATTCCTCTTGTGATTCCATGTACCATATTTTGCTACACTACTCTGATTCCATCTATGACCATAGTAGGTATTCTATGGATTCCATACATTTCCATAGTTATTAGAATTAGAATTTATTATATAGATAAAGTGATTGTTATTATGACACTTCCTCATATGGTTCCATGACTGTTTCCTATCATAATGATGTGGGTATCTATATACCTCAACTTTTTCTAATACCTGACCTTATCAACCTTTTCTTCTACCTCTTCCACCTTTTACTTTGGTGGTTCTTTTTTCTCTTGAGTATATGAATTTTTTTGATTTTATTTTATTATTTCTTCATCTATGCATTTATATGAATCTTTCACATGCTCTTCGTCACCTATTTCAATCTCATCCTCATGATCTACCTTGACTGTTATTGGTGCCTTTCTCACTATGATATCCTATAAAGTGAGCTTTTTCCTATACCAAAACTTCATAAATTATTTTTAACATTAATATTTATTTTTCCCAAACTCTCTAACCATGGATATATAAGAGCCATATCCACATCATCCATATTTAAAGCATAAATTTTTTAATGTAAAACATATTTTTCTATAATGAGCTTCAAATCTTCAAACACTTGAATATTCTTACCATCTACTTGAACCTCCTTGATATTCTTTACTTGAACATGTATATTGTTGGACACATTAATTTTTATAAAGTTATATTTGGTGGTAGAGTTTATGGACACAACAACCTTATTCTTTTGAATGCATCTATGAAATTGAAAAATTGACTCAAAATTTTTTAAAGCCAAATTATTTGAACCCTTATCATCCAATTTTTATTCTTCACTTGCATGTTCTTCCTCATTATAATTATTTTCTTCCAATAGTTTTTATTATTTAGTATATTCATTCTCTTCTTCATTACCATCATTATTTTCTTCCTCTTATTCATCCCCTTTTTCTTTTATATCCCATTGATCTAGGAAGGCTTGTTCTATTTTTTTCCATAAAGAATATTTTTGTGTAAAGCTCAACTGATTAAACCAATCTTTTTCAAGCTAAAAAAAAGAAAGATATAATTTTTTACCATAACATCATTTGAGTATTATTCTCCTTAAAAAGGAGCCACCATTCTCTAACATCAATATCATCCTCCCATGAAAATACTTGAAACTTCATGATCCACAAAAAAACCTAAGGTTAATGAAATATACCCTAAAATGTCAATAATCATTAAAAAATAATCAAAATAGTTCCAAATTTTAAATGTATCTTCACCTTATGATATTGGAGCTTCAGTAAAAAGTTTGTGAAAAAATTTCACAAATTTTGGCATATAGAGTGAATATGAAAAAACATAAAATCACAATAACTAACTCTGAACATATTAAAAAATATGAAATTTTGTCTGGATCTTTAATGTATAATGATATATAATAATTAAACATTTCACAAACAAATTCCTTATATTTTAGAAGATATGATGAAATGAGTACAAACCCTAAAATATGAATAAATACTTCAAAATTGATCAAAACAACATAATGTAGATAAACTCAACACAATAGATATGGGTGGACCAAGATGTCCAAATAAATAATATATGCAAAAATAGAATACCCTTAAGGTAGGGGAACACCATATAATACTCCTTTAGAAAGGAATAACTCCACAAAATCTCTTCGAGGGGATAACCTCCAATATCCTCTTATAATAGAAGAGTCAATGCTTACTTGATTCCTTACAATGATAATCATCTCATTTATATAGACCTCTATCTAACTAATAATGGATGGGTAACCTATTAACCCCAATGTAGGCCAACCATTACCCAATACACTAATTTCACAAGTTACTCCTTTATCCTAATATATTAGATCCATATAACTAACTAAAGGGCATGTGTGCCACATGTTGACATCTCCATCAACCCATATACATTAATATACCATATCCCTAGATACATAGCAAGTGTTAAAACCCTAAGTAAAAATCCTCACAAGGAATATATAGATTCAAAAGGGGGAGTTATTGGATCCTTTATACTAGGGTTCTCTAAGATAGATCACAAGGTGAGCCAACTTGAATAAAATGTGTAAGGCATTCAAAATGAGATAAAAGGCATATAATATAATATGAAATATGTAAAATCTAATTTGAAAAATGTCATGATAGATTTAACAAATAAATAGTTAAATCAGCCAACTATCACTATCACACAACCCCACTAAGGTGGATCTCCCAACTAGCCTAATCCAAATTCAAGTATCTTGCCAGAACATAACCTATTACCAAAATTAGATATTCATAAATTTGATGGAAAGGATCCAATAATTTAGATCAACCAAATTGAGAATTTTTTTGGTTTGCATCAGATCTCATGTGGATAAAAGGTTACCATGTCATGCTTATATCTAAAACTTGAATAATTCATTTGGTATTGATGGTTGTGTGCTCAAAATAAAAAGATGACTCTCAGTGTCACCTAGTAAATTTTTATAAAGGAGTTTCAATTACACTATATCAATAGTGTGACAAAGAATGACTTTAGCCAATTGGAGAAATTATAAAGAATATTTTAGTCAAGGTTTATATTCATAATTTTTATAACCTATTTTTACATGTTGATACTATTTCTGATGAGAGCCTAAATGACATATTTTGGGAGGCCTCAAGGACCACAATCAAAATGAGGTATGCATGTTTAATCCACCTAAGGTTTCTAATTTTATTATCATGGAATGCAAGGTTGAGGAAAAATTCATAGCTAACAAGAAGCAACCATTCACTCACTTTAGAGATCATAAAAATTTGAAACCATCATTTCATCCACCTACCAGATTAACCCCTTAATAAATTGAAGAGAAGCATGCAAAAGGATTATGTTTTAGCTATGCTAAGAAGAATTTATTCTACATTGAGGGATATAATAAAGATGATGAAGAGGCTGATGCTTTTAATGATGATGAGGAAGAGATAGAGGAGGTACTTGAAGATTCCAAACCTACAATCTTTTGTCATGCACTTTTAGGTATTAACACTCCTTAAACACTTAAGGTGGTGGGTTTTCTCAATAAATATAAGGTGAAAATGTTTATTGACTCAAGGAGCACACATAATTTCATCAACCATAAGTTGGAGACTTGATTGAATTATTTCATTTACCCAACACTAGAATTTTAGGTCATGATTATAGATGGTGGCACAATCAATTGTTCAGGGAAATTTCATAGTATTAAGCTTTATATGGGTGAGTATAATCTATAATCTCTTATGTTTACTATTCCCATGGGTGGTAGAGACATTATTTTGGGAGTCTAATGGCTCACAACCTTGGGTACAATTGAGATGAATTTCCAATAACTATTCATGTGATTTCATTCTAAAGGTAGGAAAATTAAACTATAGGGATTATAAGAAAAATATACATAATTTTTTAGTTCACATCAAATGACAAAAATGATAAAAAAGGGGGAAAAAGGATTTATAGCATGACTATGTTCCATAAAGGAATCTCCACATCCTCATTTACAAATGATTCTTGATGACCACCCATCTATTTTTGAGGCCATGCCAAAAGGACTACCACCAAAAAGAGAACTTGAACATGCCATTCAAATAATTCTAAAGATTCAACCACTAAATGTCAAACTATATAGATATCTATATGAAAAAAAAGTGAAATTGAAAATATGGTCCATAAGATACTAGAGGTAGGGATCATTAGGCACAACCAGAGTGCATATTCATCACTAGTGGTCATAGTGTGTAAGAAGGACGACACATGGAAGATGTGCCTAGATTATAGGAAACTCAACAAGTATACCATCAAAGATAAGTTTCATATTCCAATAATTTATGATTTAATTGATGAGTTTCATGGTGTTGTTTATTTCACAAAATTATATCTTCACTTAGGGTACCATAAAATTAGAATTAGGGATGAAGATGTTCATAAAACTACTTTTAGAAATCATGAGGGCCATTATGAGTTTTTGATAATGCCATTTGGTCTTATAAATGCACCATATACTATTTAGAGCTTGATGAAAAATGTTTTTAGGAAATTTTTAAGGAAGTTTGTGATGGTTTTCTTTGATGACATATTGATTTATAGTAAGACATGGGAAGAACACTTACAACATGTGAAACAGGGGTTGATAGTTTTGGAACAACATCAGCTTTATGTAAATCGATCTAAAAGTGATTCTGGTGTATAGGAGGTGTTGAGGTCAACATACCTCATTTTTTGAAAATTGGGACCCTTGAGATGTTTTGAAGCCTAACCCTACAAGCATGGCTTGTTTTGAATATTATTTAGAATTTGAAGATCATCCACTCTATCAAAATTAGTTATTGATTTATGGTTTATTTTAAGCTTACCTAACATTTATAGTGATTGGTATTCATGTATTTATGTTATAAGTTTCATGGATCCCTTGATGATGGTTCATATTCTAAAACCCTACCATAAACCCCTGGTTCATGTTTGAATTCAAATTTGGTAGGAACATTTGGCAAAAATAGTTTAAATATGTTTGGGCTTATGCCTAAGTTTTATGTTAAGGATTGGTCATGTTTTTCAACATGACCAAACCTTAGCTTAAAAATTATGCTTGGTCCATTTTCATTTTCCCCTTTGTTCCTTCTTTTTTTATTTTTAACCGTGGTCTAAATTTTATGCTAACAGGGTCCTTTTATGTCCTAGCAAGGTTCCCTTTACTATTTCCTACTTAGCCTAAAGTTTTAATACTAAGGCCATGTCATATTTTTTATCATGAATAAGACCTTAGTCTATGCACTTTAGCTTAATTTCACATTTGGTCTTGAGTCTAATTTAATTTCCTTACATCTTGTAGATCTAATAATTTGTAGTTCATCACAGGGCTTGATCCAACAAAGTGAGAAAGGCCTAGGAATTAAATTAAAAACATTCAACTCACAAGATCTAATGATCCACTCTTATTCATGGCCTCTCAATAAGATGATGCAAATAATCTTGACAAAGTTGATCACTTAGTCCTTTGAACCAATCATGTTTGAGTACCCAAATCATGATCAATGGTTCTCGCTTCACGTGGGCCAAAATTAGATGGAGTGAAGACATCACTGAAAAGTAAAAAGCCTAAGAGATCCATGGAGTTACCACATGACACTCCTATATTTGAATATTAAAATCAAAGGGGACCACATGATGATCAAGCTTTGGGATCATGATCAGATGGTCCTCGCTTCATCATGATTCTTGATCCAATGGAGTGAATTGATTATGAGATCTCAGGAGGCCCCATAGAGGTACCAAGTAGTGATCTTACATTAGGACATAGGAATTTGATGAGCTTAAAATTAGTTTTTGTATGACTATCATTTGACATCTATAAGGATTTATATGACATTCACATGACCATTAACTTTAAGCCCATCAAAACTAAAAAACTTCACAAACTTGAATTTGACATTCATGTGACCATCATTTGATGTCCAGAAGGATGTATTTGATGTCTGTGAGACCAAAAAATTTAAGCTAATGAATTATTTTTCTCAAGACTAAGATATACTCCAAAATGTTGCTAAAATCCTATAAATTACTATGTAGATGATTGGAAACCTTTGGGGAATCTTCAAATGCTTGAAATATTTGAATTATAAATGCTAAAATAGTCTCATAGTCTAAATATATACAAAATGAGCTTAGTCTAAGTCTATATCTTAAGGTCCCCATTGCATTTTTTGAATTCTGTGAACCTTAGTCTAAAGACTTATACTAAGTCTTATTTTAAAAAGGGTCCTTGTGACATAAGACTTAGCCCAAATGCTTTTAACCAAAGGTTTTAGTGTGTTTATTAAAAGGCCGTATGTCAAATTTTGACATGTTATACTTATATCATTTTGACCCTTTTAAGAATGTTCTATGAGCTTAACATAAATATTTTAGCCCAAACTATGCATTGTGTCTATTAAACATAGCATAAACTTTGACATAAAATATATAGCTTAGATCCCCTTTGTATAAATCTAGGAAACTTAGGTATAAACACTTTAGCCTAAAGTTTAGTTCATGTTTTATAAACACAAAATGAACCTTAGCTTAAGGTATTTAAAACCTAAGTTCTGACCTAGCTCTTTTATTTAAAAATTAGAATAAAATGCTTTAACCTAAGTCTATTTGTGTTTATTAATATGAAATAGGCTTAAGTAAAAGTATTTTAGCCCTAGGTATTTTATGTCTATGTGCTAACTTAAGGCTCATGCATATTTCAGATCCTATAACTTGTGCTTCATCATAAAAGGATGATCTAATAGTGTGAGGGCACCAATAAATTTTCAATGGAGCTCTAAGATCCTAGGGTTAAATGCATGGTAAATTCACATTCAATACATAGCTGACAAAGGTGTCAGAGCTCAAGAGGCCCATAGAGGTGCCAAGTGGCACAACCATGGGACCTAATATGAGGGAAACCAATAAACAAACAAGACCTTAGATCATAATCGATGTCTCTCACTAATCTAAGATTTTGATCTAATAGTATGAAGTAAAAAGGCATTTTTAAATGCTAATGGCCAGTGCTTCAAAAAGCCATTTATGAAAAATGTTTTGAAAGGTTCTAGATTGATGCCACAAAAGTGCCATGCACATATAAAATGATAAAAGAAGATATTTTATGTGCTTTAAAATGCAAACATATAAAGGTAAAGGTCTAAATCAAATCCAAAGCATGTATGATCCAAACTCTAAACAAGCTACCACCATTAAAGCTTCAATGCCCTAAACTTGCATAAAAAGACCCTAAGTAAACTAGGATTGATTACAAGTGAATTCAAAAGAAGCTTAATTTTGATTTTTAAGTGTGAAAGAGCTAACCAGAGACCATTTTCAATCTAATTATGAATAATTTTTAAGCATAAAAGCCATGGCAACCTAAAGATAGCAATTGAGAGATTAGATAGAGCTATAACTATTTATGGATAATGAAGGAAAGGTTTTCAAGGATATTGAGTTAGATGTCATAGCCCTAAACAATGGAAACAATAACTAGTATGAGTTCTTCTGGACCATAGAGGAGCCACAACCCATCACCAATGAGGAGTAGAGGATTTTTGTAGTTAATAGAAAGTACTATGACCTAGTTACGATTCAAATGGTTGGCCTCTACCATGTAGATACCAAACTAGAGGTACTTCATTGTATTGACATCCTTGCTCCAATTTTTGTTGATTATAGAATTGATTGTGATTGGATTATCCACGAGGGAATCTCTAGGAGAGTATCTTACATTACCCAACTATCCTTTTATAAATACTACAAGCTCCTAAAACCACATGTGGACCTACCCACAATCAAGAGATAGACCACTAATCATGACCTAGACACCATCCTCAGACCATGGCTACTTCAAGGAAACCATGTATTCTAAGATTTTGAGGGAAATATCCCAATTTTATAATTTAGGGAAGGGATTAGGGTAATCACGAACCTATTAAATAGATTATATGGAGCCCCTACCCCTACTTATTTCAATTACAGCTAGGTGTCCTACATATAATTTATGGTAGAGAAGAAACTCACTCCACCAATTGGGGATATTATTAGTGTCTTCTTAGGACAATAATTCAGTATAATTAAGAGGATTAAAATCAAGTAGTTTTTCATGATGTCCTATTTTATATATGCTCTGCTAGCCTCCACCAAGATCCATAACATCAAGAACTATTCTCCTAAGGGTAGAACCATAATCTCCCACTAATACTCAAAATTGCACATTTTTAAATATAGACACCACATGCAATTCATATGTGATTGTGTCTATCCTACATTGGTGGAGGACATCATAGGGATTCCCATGCCCAGGGTTCCCCTTTGATCAAGAAGTATGTAGAGCTGATGGGTGATTCTAGTTTTATCTAGAGTGCATGGTTATTAGAATTAAGGGAATTCTGACCTAGCCCTACAATTTGCCTATGTACATTCTTCCTAAGATTGTAAAATAGGAAATTAAATCTCAACTCTTTCATGGTATTGATGGAGTTTGAAAATAGAAAATAAAGGGCCTTATCCATCCCTTCCCTTTGATAATAGGAAGAACAATTTTATAAGACTGGAAGCATGTGGACACCATGTCTAGGCATAGGGACTATTTAAAATTTCAATTGGATGATCTCAAATAGTGGGATCCTAAGAATGTATTAGGCCCATATTTTAAGAATAAGTAACCACCCAAACCAATCTATGAGCATGAATTGGGCCCTCATGACACCTTGTATATAAAGGATAATAAATTTGAGGAAGTAGTGGCTAGGTTTAAGGGAACCAACCTCAAGCTTATATATAGATTGACTAGTGATAACAAACCAATAGGAAACATATGATAGATGCATCCCCTCCAATACCATTTATTGCTTGAACCTTCTAGGTTACCCCAAGAATAATCCTAATTAGAACCACCACATCCCCAAACACAAGTTGTATAGGGAATTGACAAAGAGAAGATGGAGGAGAGACCTAATGATGGACCTTCATCCTTAACTCTCCCTCTAAGACCAACATCCTTAGTTGAGCACTTGGATATGATTTCCCTTGAGCTTGATGAAATACTAGAGGGTGACCTCAAAATTTTTGTTGAATCTTATGGTGTAGAGAAAGAAGAAGCATAGATTAAATAATCTTAGGTTCAAGTAGAGGAACCTGAGTAAGGGGATAAAGGGAAGGAAGTATCCCTTGACATAGTCCTAGTGGCACTCAAAGAAAAGTGAAAATAAAAGTTGGTATTGGTCCCTATTAAATTAAAGAAGAGGCTAAAGTCGATTCTCACTCATCCCATAAGTTAGATCAAATTGTTCAGTGAAGAGATCCCCATTTATGTATCAATCATCCATGATTGGTTCATATATGGAAAGATACTGAATATCCCTTCCCACTCCAACTCTCGGGCCCTTACCAAGTCTATCAACATTGATGTTCATGAAAAAATTAAGCCATGGATAAAGTCTTTGATTAGAGAACAAGAAGAAAGAAGGATAATAACTAGTACAAGCCTAGATGATAAGTAATTGGATGCTCCAAAAGAATCAAGCAACATAAGGGTAGAGGTACCAAAACCTCCAAAATTCATAGATACATCCACCACTATGAAATTCAATCTAGAGCCAACTAGATTAGAAAGGGTCACAACAAGGAAAGCCATGGTAGGAACTAAGGATTTCACTTTATAAAAGGTTGAAACCTTTAAAATTTTAACCGCAGTTGGAGGGAAACAACTTGGTGAGGTTCATATTAATGAGTAAGATATTGAAATCCTATTAGAGGCTCATAATTCCCTAGTCATAGCTAACATTAGGGGCATGAAACAAAGGATTCAAATTTTAAAAAAGGAAAAGGAAAATTTAGAGACAGACCATTTTATTAATGCTTAATACCATAATAAACATGTTTAAATCATAATTATTTGATATGTTTCATTATTTTAAGTCAATAAAGATAAGGCAAGATGCTTTAAGCCAATAATGTGAGGTGGCTAAGGGATTAATAATAGAGTGGCAAGAAGTAGAGACTAGGATAAGGGATCTCATTTGCATTTTAATTAAGAAAAAGATTCCTAATTTCAAATATATTATCGTAGAACACCTAAATGACATATTAGGAATAGTAGTGGACGAGATCCAAAGTCTAAGTGCATGGAAAAAGAATTTGGATAGACTCTTGGCTGATGATAAGTAATTGATCACTAGAATTGAGTAGCTCTTGAGTATTATACTGTCTAATCCTACCAAGACTACAACCCTAGCTATTATTTATGATGTAGAGTACAAAAATAGAGTCAATTTAGTGATGAATGAAGTAAAATGCAAGAGCTAGGGCAAGTCAAGTAGTGATAATGGTAAGATTTTAGGCATGATCTTCATGGTAGAGGAAAAGATTTCAGAAGTTAGGAGCATAAAAGAAGCTATGGAAAGAGATGATAGGGACCTTGATGACCTACCTGATTAGGAAGAGGTCTACCTCCTAAATATAGTTATGGATTTATAACTTATCAAAGAATAACATCAAAGGGCCATATAACTTCTATGAGAGCAATAGGGGATTCCATCGATCATGGGTCCAATAAGTTAATTGATATTCCTTTTTGTAAAAAAACATTGTAATATTTGAAATAGGGAATATTATTTTGTACAATAATATGCTAGTTTGTTAGCATAGTTGCCTCTAAGTCAGTCTAATTTTGAGAAAAAAAATGTATTATAAAGCTTTCTAAATAAGGACAACTATCCTTATCTTTTGTATAGTTGTATTTTGTAACTGACTGGTGTACTACCTTTTCTTTTTATAAAAGGTAGTATTACCCTTTGTAAGAGGAGATAATTTTGAGAAAAAATTGGTATGCTTGGAGAAATTAATACAATCAAATAAATTTTCAAAGATTGTCCATATTTAATGTGTCAATTATTAACATAGATTTTCTCTCAATTGCTAGTTTTATGTCTTAAATTTGAATAGTTTATTTAAATTCTAGGTCACATATTTAATTAGAGGGTTTCTAATTTGTGCATATGCTAGATTCATTGAAGGATCTTGGATTTTATTCACATAATTTTACTCTATATTTATATGTGAAAATGCTATTTGATTATAGTAGTAAATATTTAAAGTAAACCTAGTTCTTATTTGTGATTCTTTACATCATCCTTTGAAGTTTGTCTAATGTATAGTGAAATCTGAGTTTAGGATATTTTCACTATATATTGGTTTGAGTGCATACTCAATTTTAATTTAGATTTTTCATAATTTTTGAGGATAATAAAATAAATCACTCATTTTATTTCTACCCTACTTTTCTTATTTGATCTTTTTTAAACCAAATCACTTTAGTTTAAGTTTCATTATAAATATCCATCTAGATTAGTCTATAGCTTAAGTTCTAATCATAATCCACTAAGAATTAGCATAGATTCTAATATTTCATAGAGGATTGGACCATGATGGCTCCCAACCATCAATTAACATAAATTTGTGGGAATATTTAAACATTGCTTTGCTGCTATTTCACCATAGGTAACATCAAGTTGTCATAACCTACTAATCATGCTCTAACTTCCTCGAATTCTAAAATGAGAAGTGTTCTTGAACACTAAGGACATATTTGGTACATATAGAGTAATCAAAAAGAGGTAGATTACTTGGGTCACATTGTATCCCATGAAGGTTTCAAATTTGATCTTCATAAGATCAAAGCTATAGTGGATTGACCAATGCCCAAAACTCTTTAAAACCTCTAGGGATTCCTAGGACTAACAAGTTACTACCAAATATTTGTGAAAGGTTATGATAAAATAGAAACTCCGCTAAATAAATTACTAAAGAAGCATTCCTTCCATTATAATGATACAACCACTAAAGCATTTGAGTAACTAAAATCTGCTATGTGCACCACCGCAATTTTGGCTACTCTAGACTTCTATAAGATGTTCATTGTTGAAATTGATGCTTTTGGATCAAGGTTGGGAGTAGTAATAATGTAATAAGGAAGACCCATTTCATTTGAGAGTCATAAATTCAAAGGTAAGAATCTCCAAAAATATATCTATGAGAAGGAAATGATGGCTATTATTTATATAGTAAAATAATGGAGGCCCTATCTGATGGGTAGACATTTTAAGGTGAAAACAGATCATGATAATCTCAAATAATTTTTGGAGCAAATATTATCATCTAAGGAAAAAATGTTGGGTTATGATTTTGAAATCATATACAAGAATGGTAAAGATAATTTAGTAGCAGATGCACTATCGGGATGTGATACATCCATAAAAGCATTACTTTGTGCAATGTCCATGTTATAGGTAGATTAGGTAGATGAAGCTAGGTTAGAGTGGAGTTAGGACAAGGATACACAAGTTATAATTTAAAATATCCAATAAGGTTCTATAGTCTCTGAAAAATTTTAATGGAAAGGTAATGCCTTATGGTATAAGGATAGGTTATACTTGTGTAAAGATTAAAAGATTACGCATAAGATTCTTACAGAGATGCATACATCTCCAATTTAGGGACACTCTGGATTCTTGAAAACATATCACAAAATTAAGTGAGAATTATTTTAGGAAGGACTCAATTTAGATGTACAAAATTTTGTATTATGATGCTTGATATGCCAATAGAACAAAGGTGAGATAGTTAAGACCCCAGGTATGTTACAACCTTTAGCATTTCCTAGTCAAAGGTGGGAGGAGGTTTCCATGGATTTCATCATAGGGTTACTTTGTTATAAAGGTAAGAATGTTATCTTAGTAATTGTGGATAGGCTTATAAAATATTCCCATTTTTTATGACCTCTCACACCCATTTACATCAAGTACAGTAGCAACTATTTTTGTTGGAGGTAGTTCTTAAATTACATAGAAACCCAAAAATTATTATAAGTGATCATGATCCTAATTCACTAGTAATTTTTGGACTAAATTATTTTCCATTTTTGGTACTCAAATGGTTCATAGCTCATCTTACCATCCCGAATTTGATGGAAAAATTAAAGTGGTCAACAAATGTTTAGAGGGATATCTTCATTGTTTTGTATCAGATAAGAAAGAATGTTAGGTTAAATGGCTACCACTTTCAGAATGGTGGTATAATACATATTTCCATACCTATTCTAAAATGTCCCCATTTATATCACTATATATTTACCATCCACCTTTCATCACTTATTCCTTAAGGGTGAAAACCAAGGTTTGAGATGTGGAAGACCACATTCAACATCAACAAGAGGTTTTGACAGGTTTGAGAGAGAATTTGGCCTTGAAACAAAATAAGATGAAGTAGTAAGTAGATCAACATCGTAGTGAGTGACATTTTGAAGTGGGTTATTGGGTTTTTTTATGTTTATAGCCTTAAAAGAAAATGTCCTTAAAGTAATAAGAAAAGGACAACAAAATTGATCCTAAGTATTATGGCCCTTATCTGATTCTATAAAAAATTGAAAGTGTGGATTATAAGCTAGAGTTGCCTCATTTATCTTGCATACACCTAGTGTTTCATGTTTCCTACTTAAATAAGGTCATTAGATAGAAATTTTTAGCCTAGATAGAGCTACCATAACTAGATGAATAAGGATGAGTCATTTTAGAACTAGAGAAGATCCTAAAAACACATACTAAAAGGTTGAGAACCAAAGAGATTAAGGAATATTTGATCAAGTGGAAGAACCTGATTCATGAGGATGCAATATGGGAGAGTGAAGATTTTCTACAATAACATCCAGAGTTGTTTAATGTTGAGGAAAAAATTGGTTCAAAGGGGAAGCACATGTTATGCCCCTAACCTATTTCATGTATTAGGATAGGAATAGTTGAATTGTGGCTTACCTATCCCTCTTTAATGTTATATAACATTTCTCTATGCTTTTATTAGGTTAGTATGTCAGCCTATGAAGTAACTATGGCCTAGGTAGACTATATATAGGAGGTTGTGGGTAGTTTTTTATCATCAAATCAAAGTATTCATTTATTATTACAAGAATTTGGGAGGTTTCCCCTTTGAAGTGGCTTATCTATTATTCATATTTTCTACTATATTTCCATATCATTGTGATATATTTTTTCTATTATGATTATTTGGTGAATTAATATCATACATTATATGACCTACATAAGAAGGCATACTAGTAACTAGCTGAGATCAAGACTTGACAAGGGAGAAACTACTACCACATGTGAAAATCAAACCAATATAACACAATATACTACTATATAATAATCTAAAAATAGTCATTTTATTCATCTTAAAAGGTTACAAAACTCAATCTTGGTAGAGTTTAATCATGCCCAAGAGAGGGATCATGAAAAATGGCTTCAAAGCCTGAATATATAGAAGTGAGAAGAGAAAAATCCAAGAGATTGGTGTAGAATAAAGAAGATAAGGTCAAATCAACATCATCTCAAGTCAAATTTGAGTTACAATTTGATAATAATAGTCTTTTATCACACTCTTTATGTGTTATGCTTTCATAAGCTTTGCATGAGCTCCCTTACATTAGAATGAGGTGGTGGGCCCATTTGAATTATTCAATCTCCTTTTGCATGTTTATACAACACAAGTCTGATAAAAACTCCACTTGAATTGAGTTCAAATTAATTGAATGAACAATCTTGTAATGAAGACCATGGAACATGCCACTAATTGGCACTTAAGACTAGTTAACTACTTCTCTAGCACTTTCCTTACATGAAATGTCACTCAAGATCTAGTTGTGCATGGAATCACAAATTGAAGACCATATATATCATTTTAATTCCACATAAATATCAACAATGAAGCATGATAACTCCTCATTAACTCATTTTTTATCTATTCAATGCTAATTTCCTCTTTGCTTTATTGCTCAAATAGGCCTAGTATCCTACTTAATGCACTTGATGGATCTTGAAATCCTTAATAAAACTTTAAATACCTAAAAAAATGGGGATAGTATACTTGAAACAATCCCTCATATCATGAAATATCTCCTTTTGATGAAGAAACACCTGTAACTTGGCAAACTAGTTGACTAGGTTAATTCACCTAAATTTCCTATAGAGAGGTTATTTTAGACGAGATAATAAGGAAAATTTTAGGTATATTTTTTATCATTTTATTATTTTGGGATGAATAAAAATTTCAACATTCACCCTTCATGGATTGGAATCCATCAAACTACATTGTACCTCTCCTTTCAGCGCTTTTTCTTCAAAAAACTCTCTTTTCTACCATGATACATATAATTTTGTACAAAAAATTACCATTTATAGGACCCTATATTAATTTAATTCATGTTTCAATAGTTTTTATGTTTATTTGAGTTTTTTATTAAAATAAATTTGACTTTTCTCAAAATTGGTACTTATGAGGGTTTAAGAGGGTTTTGGAGGTGAACCTTCTTAGCAATGGTTCATAAAGTATAGTCTACCAAACCCAAGATTATTTAAATTAATATTTAGTGTATATAACCAATTAAATTACATTATAATATTATATTCCCATGCAAAAGGAATGAAAATATACCTACCTAAATAAGTTTGCTTGTAGGGTTTTAAATACATTCTATACATGCTTATGATCTTAGTGATTGTTCATAAAGTACATAACCTAAAACAACCTCAATTTTTAATGAATTATAATTTAATAGGTTTCCTCAAAACATTCTAATATAAATTTTATAAACTCTTTATGTGGTGAAATATATGATCACTTGATCAAGTAGTTCGAATGGGTGTCTTGATTACAAAATTTGAATTTCTCCTTATGGACCAAAATAACCTTTCTTCCTACTCTTATTTTATTTAATATACCTTCATATTACCTTTAACATCTCATTATATCTTATCATGACGTCATATTTCATTGGAAAGGGTCTACAAATGCTTTTTGTTATTATAGGCCTTATAGGTCTTCAACTGGTTTGTAGGCCTAATTGGCCAATATATTAATATTGGAGTTATTGATACACCTTAAGAATTATATGCTGATAAAAAACCTCTTTTTAATTAACTTGACATCCCTATTACCTCTCTTTTTCTAATTATGTTTCACTTTGCCTCAATGCCTCTTAAGACTACCTATGGGGATGACTGGTTATCTGTGTGTTTGTATGGAGTTTTTATGAGATTAATTTAATAAAATGAGATTATAATTTTAATTATAAATTTTTATTACACTTTAATTCTTCATTTATCTTCCAAAATTTACTTTATCTCTTAAAACACTCAAATCACCTTAAAACACCTTAAGAAGCCTATCTGCTCCATTTTGACTGTGAATAGACATGTAGTTGACTATGTAAAAATAATGGGAACTTACACTTTTGAAATTACATATTTCAGACCATATATATTTATAATAACTCATTATTATTATATCCACCAATTTTCAAGGATAGATCATGTATATTTTATCCTATGGATGAATTTTCCCAAAACTTAGCTTGAGCTGCTTACTTGTTCTAGGTTCAAGACTGGGTTTTCTTCATTTTTCCTTGTTTGTAATATAACAAGATGGATATTATTTTAAATTTAAATTTAAATTTTCCTTTATATGGTTTCACCCTCCTTTGGTCAACTTGTAGACCTCATGCCACCTATCACCATACCTTACCCCCACCAAGAACACTCATTAACATGATTGTTAACATTGTTGAAGGGGAATTTCATGGGAAAGAGAAGTGTATTAAGATTAAAATACACCCTCACATATTACCTTGGATTATTATCAAGTTATATTTTTTTGATACTTCATTTACCTCCTCCTTTTGTGTATTTACTCTTCAATGATTATTTCAAGCTTTATACATAGTCTTATTCCATACAACCTATTGTGCCTTCATCTTTAATGAGTTGGTAGTATTTATATATTAAAAAAGATTTATAATATATTAAATTTATATTTAATTTGAATAATATTTATATATTTTATTTCTTGACTTGAAAATATCTTGAGTTTGCACTTTCTAACATATAATTATGTGTGAGAGAAAATTGCCACTTGGATGGTTGTAGGTGAGTATTTTATAGTTTGGCTCTGACTATTAAGAAGTGTGTGGAGTCTCATATTTAATTTCCTTGATACATTACACATCACTTTCACCATGAAACATTCATACTACCATGAATATCTATCATTATGTCATTTTACTATCATTCTCTTATTGCTTGTAGATAACCCTATGTACTTATGTGGTTATAAGTATTGATTTTCAAGGTGTATGACTATCTTTTATATATACATTGATGATTATTAATTGATACAACCACAATAATTATATTATATTATTTAAACATGAACATTTTCTTATTGAACTCATGTCATAAAAACATCCTTCATGCAATTTTGAACTTGATGGAAGATAAATAATAATTCAAAGCCTACAAACCTTATTGTAGGTGACTATAGCCTCATGAGAAACATGACCTATATGAATTCAAACACTTTATATGTCTATATTTGATCTCAAATCATAATCATTACCTTGTAAAATCTACCACCTATAAGTCATTATTCCACCTTCTTCAGAATAGTCCCTTCCTTCCTCATCCTGACTATGTTGATATGACTGTAAGTGTGTGTATGGACTAGAGCATGATCTAAAGGTTCTTAGAGAGTTTTAAAAATACGTAATGACAAAAATTCATTCATTTTCACAATATTATCTCTTAATAATTTCAAAAGTCTCCCTTGAAGGTTTATGTCCTCTAGGTCTCCTCAAGAACATAGTCCACCTCCATGGTTTTAGCTTGCCCTCAGTTAGTTATAGGTATATATTGTGCCTATTGAGCCCTATTAAAGGATTTAAATGTGTTATTATTGAGTTATTTATTGATATTTACAATTCTTATATTAGTCATGAACTTGGCAGATTCAAACTACCCTCTTGAAACTTGAACAAATCTTATAATTGTTAAGACCTTTGCCACTATAGGTTTTGACCTCATTTAGGCATGTAGGTGTCTTAAAAGACACTTGATTGATTACATAAAATTTTACTCCTTGAATTTTATCCAAACTTAAAATAATATCATGGATCAATAAAAATTCATCACTAGACAACTCCACTCTTACATGCATGATGTCAACTTCAAGGATGATTGTGTCCTTCAATTTCAATAGTAGGTAGTTGTTTATCTCCATTATACAGACTGTGACTGCACTTGGGATTAAATAAGGTCACCAATCATGATATTATATTTTTCCTTCAATTTATTTAACTTGGTGATATGGTTCTACCTCCTTCATTTGGCCAACATGCTTCCTAGTGTCCTCAAGCCAACATTCCATTCAAACACTTCTTAAATGTACTATTTACTACTATAGGTCATCATTTTTTTACTACTTAGATTATTTCTTCATGTGTATAAACTCTATATTCAATTAACATGACAAACTATCCCCTTTTAAATCCTTATGACAATGAAATCATGAGATGGAGAAGGGTGGAAGGTGGGAAATCATGAATGGATGGTGAAAGGAGCATGAAACATAGTGATAAATGGCTATGTATGACATTATATATGTAAATGAACCAAATAAAGTGAAAATAGCATGAAAGGGAAACCTTAGATCCACCTTGAAGCATATTATACAAGCATGATCCTATCCTCTACCGGATATATCAATTTGGAATAAATTAGTGGAAATAATAGGATAAATTTTAAACCTATGACTATGCTAAGAACCTTAAAATATGCTAAGAAAACTCAACATTTGCTAAACATGGATTTTGAGATGCTTGAGAACACCATGATGGATTTTGATATGAATATTTGGAGAAATGTTTAAAATTTTTCTTGGTAAACATAAGAACATGAAGGAGACCTCTAAAAATATGAAACTAAGAAATCTTTGAAACCCTTTCTCTCTCTAGATTGTACAATTATTCATCCTTTGCTCGTAGACTGTAGAATTTCAATCTCTTATTTTCTTGTGATATATTTGGTCCTCATGTGTAAAATTATTTATGTATGCCATAGAAAGGTAATCTATGTCCTTGAGAAGCCCTACAAACTTGAAACTTCTTGATATGATGCCCTTATGGGGAGAAATTACAAAACATTGACTACCTTTTTGGATGCAAGAGTGATGATGTATAACTTTACTTAAAATGGATGATTCATGAATGATAAGAGACCAAATTCATAACCACCTAATCTAGTAGGAATATCTCTAATTATATTTTCTTTGGCCAAAATTATATAATTAGGTTTTCTCACTCCTAACCATACCACCTTTAAACTTGAAGAAATCTTCTTTTATCCAAAATAGTAAAGTGAATGGAAAAAAAAATTGAGCCTATTTTGCGTCATTATTCCATGGAATTATTATGGAACCTTTATTATGCCCTCTACTTCCTATTCTTGAGCTCTACTATATGGATGGCCATACAATTCTATACTTTGTAATGAAATATGCATGAAAATGGGGTTTTTTTGCCTTTCATTGATAACTTAAGTTTAGAACCACAACTTAAGTACATTAAAAATAATTACACAAGTATTTATATGTGTTATAACAAAAAATAGACTTTTACACATCTTTTAATAAGCAAAATTGGCACGTGGGAGCTCTATTTAGAACTTTTCCAAGCTTAAAAGTACATTAAATGACCTTTTTAGCACATGAAACTTTGGATAAATTGTAATGTCATGAAAATTAAAATATTTCAAAATATTATGAAGGATTTTTTTGACCTTTTGACACCAATTTTATCATTAAATGGTCAAACATTATCCTTTTTAGGCCAAAATACATAGTTTAGACCACTTTGAATAGGCTTATAATAGTACCATAAGAAGTTTTGAGTTATAGGGGGTGGCATTTGGCCTTGAAAGGCCAAATTTCCATAATTTTTGGTGACTCATATGGGTTCAAAAGACTATTGATCGAGATAACCTACTAGATTTCACATGACAATGGTTATCTAAAACACATGACCTAATGACTCTTTGGACTTTGTAACACCTCTATTAATTGTAACAACAATAAGACACAAATAAAAAAAACTAAACTAAGAATCAAGGACAACTAACTTAAGAAAAAAATAAAACAAGACAAACACAACAACTAGGAAGGCCACTACTGCTTATGCTATTCACTTATTGGAACATGTCAAACAACCTAAAATAAATAACCTAAAATGAAAATATTTCATCTAAGATCAAATGGAAAGTTGTATTATCCACCATGGAATCTTGAAGCATGATTGACACCTCTTGGTAGTTTCTTCTAGCATATTGGAGAATTTTTATGTTCATGGATTTTTAGTGATGTAGTTAGGCCTTTTACTTCTATTTTGAGGTGCATGAATTGTCATTGTGGATCCAAGAACCAATAATATTCCTCCCATATTCTTCTAATTTTAAAAAATAATTCCAATTCTTCTTCATTAATGGATGCCAATGATCTGATGTGTCTTGGTTACTACCTTCACTCTACTCCACATGGACAAGTAAATTGTTAACATCTTCATTATTAACATTTTGTATCTCTTTAGGCATTCTAAAGTACAAGATTTTTTTATTTGATTTGTGACCAAGAGTAATGATTTGAGGTACCACCTCAACCAACACTTATTCACTCTTCTCATCATCAAGTATTAGCCCTTTTTATGGCCAAAATTTGATAGGTTCAACAATTGATTGGTCTTTATCATCCTCAATAGGAAGTGTGAGACATTAAATAGCCTAACATTGATTACAAATATCCATATATTTCTTACAAAATTCATCATCATTACCTTGGTACTTATGCTTTTTGTCTAGACTATACTCATCAATGATAACTACTACAAGTTTTTGAGAAACATCTTAATGTGGGATATTTTCTATATGATCAAGATGCTCTTGAGAAATAACCTCTTTTTTCACATATGAAACATCTTCTTCTTTGATCTCATCTTCTAATTATAGATCATCCTACAACTCTCTTCTTTGACATTGTGAAAAATAAAGTCATGGTTATCTTTACTTTTAAGTGTGTCAATGATGATGTCCTATTCATATTGTTTAATCAAGACTCTATCATCTTCACTCATCACATCTAAAATTTCTTCATTCACATCACAAAAGAGAGGCTCTTTATTAATAATTAGCATGGTAGACCACTAAAAATACTCAAGAAGATAAGAAAGGTCTAGATATGTTACCATGTATGCATGATCTTGATCTTGGGGTAGCTCAAATTGAATCACCTTCACCTCCTCTCTCTACTTTTAAGTTCTCTTGGATAGATTTTCATGAATTAAAGGTCTTTGGCTTTTGAGGAGAAAGGAGTGGAGGCTGAATGATATCCCACTTGGTTTTCATAAAAACACTTAGACTTAAACTTGAATGCTCTTCACTCTCCCTAGACTAAATTACCTATTTCCAAGTCCTAATCTAGGGTTTAGGAGCTTCTTCATTTGCACTTATTATATCCATAGGTGTGAATGAAGGAACTAGTACTTATTGATGTTTTTTTGCCTTTACAACTTCCATGTCATATTGAAGATGTTGATTTTCAAGATGAACTTACTTGGCTAGGTGAGCATCAAAGTCATGAACTAAATCACTAGAGATTTCTACCTAAAAAATTGAAGATAAAGGTTTTTATATTATCTTCTATGAAACATGAATATTAGCCTCCTTAAAACATACTTATTCAATGTTTTAATGTATCTCTTTCGATAGTTATAGTTAGGAAAGATTGACAAGGCTTCAATTGAATCTTGAGGGTTATGATATACATTGGTTTGAAATTCATGAAGGGAAAAGGGCAACTCTATGGGAACATGCTACTAATTATCATGACATTGGTGTTTCTCATAAACCACCAATCTCTCTTCAATGCCTATAATTATACCACCAATGTCTAGGATATTAGCACTAAACTTTGAATGGCCTTGCCTTATGAAAAATTCACATGCCTCTTTGGCTTGATATAAATGAACTCTCATGCTCTCAATTTGATGCTTGGGAATCTCTTATCCATAGCTATTTTGAGTGTTTAGGCTCACCATTTTTTTCTCATAGTCAAACAAATTTCGTTTGAATCTTGAAATGGATTGTCTTGAGACTTGATTGGATTGATTAAGAAGATAACAAGGTTCATGAGGCTTATCATAAGGATGATATGGATCATGGTAGGGATTATAGAGTTGATGAGGATCATAACAAGATGTATATGGATCATATTGGAACTGTTAATAAGGAGATAAATGATAAAATTCTTCTTTATAGGCTATTATAGCCTAGAAAACACATGAAAATAAATTGAATTATGAATAAAATTTGTCTTTTACCTCAGAAATAAGGACCATAAGAGTACTTGAAACTTCTTATAAAGACCAATATTCTTGAAAATGTGTACTCTAATGGCTATATCTATCTCTCACTTAGTGTGTTAGAACTGTTAACAACCCAGATAGCACCCTGATGAAGGTAGATTGCTCAAGATCTCTTTCACACCTAGAGTAACATTAGAATGGTCTAAGGTTTGGGACACCTACACTTAGACTAGACCTCTATATTTTTGAGGCTAGATCCTATGATATATCACTTATACTTAAATTACTAAAAACTACTAAAATTTTGGGATGAAAAGGGTTAGAGGGATTATTGAAAAGGGAAATCATATTTTACTATTGGTGATACACATGTATTGCTAGTTCATCCACTCTATTTGAGCTTCTACAACACTGA
>JARHVA010005756.1:0-107500 GCA_037957365.1 Torreya grandis
AAATTCATAAAATGATACACATCCATATTTACATCATTTAAAAATATAATGCACAAATATAAAAGGTTTGAGTCAACATCAAAATTATAAAAAACATCTATTTATCTCAAATAAAGGCTAGTAATAATGCCTATCTTTGTTTTCCATGACTAGAAGAATCCATTCCATGTATATGTCAATACTTCTTATATTGTAGTATGAGTTGTATTAATCTTAGCCATGGGATGTTGGGTTATATCATCTCGTACACTTTACTAGCAAGAAACTATCAAGAGTAGAGCAAAACTATGCAACTACATATTAGCTATGTGTTTTCTTTAAAAAAATTTAGACATTATATATTAGGTAAACCATTTACCATTTTTATAGATAACAAATCATTGTGATACTTGGTTAACAAGTTAATGTTAGGAGGATGGATTTCAAGGTGGCTAATACTATTTCAATTTTTTCAATCCTAAATCAATGTGAATCCAAGTCAATAAAATGTGGGACCAAATCATCTAAGTGGGCTCCTAAATGGGGAAGTACTAAAGTAAATACAAGATGAATCTCCATATGCACACTTGTTTAAGGCCATTGTGATCCTTGAAAACATGAAGGATATTGTGAACTTCCTTTAACAATGAACATTTCTTATGCACTATGTTGAAAGGGATAAAATTCAAATGGTCATATGAGCCAATGGTTATAATCTCATTAGTGTATTTATTTATAAAATTATAAAGGATGATGTGAAATGTAGAGTATATTTAGAACATGAGGGACCACATATTATTCAAGAAGCACATCAAGGATTCATAAGAGGTCATTCCATATGAGAAGCTAATATGAGGAATATACTATAGAATGATCTTTGGTGGTCAATTTTTTTTAAGATGCGGATAAGGTGGACAAACATTATGATGTTTGATAGAGAATGAGAAAAACCCAATGATCAAGATGAGATTCCATTAGTCCCAATTATATCAGATAAACCTTTTAAAAAATAGAGAGTTGAATTTGTAGGACCTATAACTCACCCAAGCAAATTTAGTCAAGCATGGTATATCATTAATAAAATTGACTATTTTATGAAATGGTTAGAAGTTACTATGACACCAAACTATGGTGTGAAGGATGCCAATAAATTATTTTATGAGAATATCATAACAAGGTTTGTATGTCCAATCACTTTGATTAGTGATAGTACTCACTTCCTTGATAGTACAATCAAGAATCTCACTAGGGATCTTATGATCTTACACCAAAAGATCACGACTTATCATCCAAAGCAAAATATGCAAGTTGAATCTAAGAACAAGGCATTGGGTAAAATGCTAATGAAAATATTTAATATTCAAATGGATGATTGGGAGGATCACATTGTTGTGATGTTTTAGGTTTGTAACACAAATTATAAACATGCCATAGGCTTCACTCCTTTTCATCTTGTTTATGGTCTTGATGAACTGATGCCTATAGAGTACATTGTTCCTAGTCTACACATTTAAATGATTATAATGTTGGATGATCAAGAATATCTGAAATAAATATTGATATATTTGGTTAAAAAGGAGTAAAATAGATAAAGGGCATAGTGGATGTAGTAGATCAACAATTTAATTAAAAAAAACATGGTATGATCTCAACTTGTGGTTTAAATAATTCCATCTCGAGAAAGAAATATTACTTTATGGTAATACATTCAAAGCATTTTAGGAAAAGTTATGTATCAGATGGAAATGGCCCTATATTATTCATGATGTTACACAATAGTGTATATTTATTTTAAAATATTTACAAGGAACCATTTTACTATGGTATATCAATGGCTATAGGCTTAAGCCTTATCACCAATAATCTTTATAATACATTATTTTAAATTAGAGAGGGCTATGAGTAACACCATGTAGTTAGGAATTTTATTTAATTTTCTATTTTTTATGGTTAGTTATTTTTTATAGTGTGATCTTTGGATTGCAACACATCGAAATGAAGTTTGGAATAGTCAACATCATAGATTAAAATTGATATGTGGAGCTAGATTAAAAGGAATAAAACTAGTAGATGAAACATGGTGGTCAACAATTAAGTCTAAGAATAGGGTGTTGATAAGATAATAATGGTGAGAGGACTACAAGTGGTCATTTAGAACTATTAATATCAATGCACTTAGGATATTTCATATTTCCATAAGTAGATCATGTGGAAGAATGACATGATATCTCAAAAATTAAAATGGATAAATGAAAGGATGATGCATCACATCACCTACCCACCATGTTGGATAAAATAATCTAGATGAAGAAGACTAAATATCATGTCAAAAAATAGTCGATTGACAAAACCTTTGGGTATATAATCATTCACAACCAACACAAAAATTTTAAACTCATCATCTTGGTGGATTTGGGTAGTAAAAACTATTTAATAAAGGATGTGGACAACAAACTAACATTATAAACTCATGCAACCAAGAGAAATTTGAGATATACTTTAAAAAACCTTATTATGCATAGCTTTCACAAATAACTAGACCAATCAAATAAAGTGTTTAAGTTAGGTCACAAAAACAACCCTAGATAGGACACAATTATTGATCCCACTTACATATGCATAGAAAGAGTAAATGAGGATTGAGATAGGCTAAATTCAAACCAAATACAATGATCACGATATATTTGATTTCATTGATGTGATTGATGTGACTTTGTTTACCCTAGAGCCATAAGAATCAACACAGGTAAGGGCATTAACACTTCAACATCTTCTATGAGGTTTAGATGTTGAATAATTAATCAAACCACCTAATTTTATCTAGCTAGATGAGGTAATGCTTACCCTGATAAGCAGGTATAATGACAATCAATTCACTTGTCACAAGATGTTACCATATTCATCATACTTGATATTATAGCTAGAAAAACAAGGTTTATATCTTGTAGTAAATTTGTCCTACATTAAAAATACATAGATCCACTAATCCACTCTGACACAAAAGAGAAATATACTACAATATTAGGCATAGGAATCCCTATTGATTATGTGGACAATGTTTTGGTTCACATTGTTACTCAAGGAATCACTTAAAAGATTTGGGAAAATAATAAAGCAAGTAAATCAAGCAACAAAAGGAGTGGTAGATATTACTTATCCCATGATAAACCTCAATGAATATTTTAATTGGCCCAATTTTTTAGCTTTTGAGCTCACAACAAACATAGATAATATCCTTATTAGCACTTCATAAGCATTTTAGTATCAATTTTTGGTACAACTCTATTTCACACATTTGAAATAACTAGAAGATCCAGTCAGTATAGCTACAAATTTTTTCCCTGTTGCTATGGTTTCCAACATTGAGTGGATGAAAATAGATAAATACTATGAGAAACTTGGGATTTTCAATGCACGGTAATTAGAAATTCAAACCTTGATCAATTCTGATACAAATAAAAGTACATGACTTTCCCAAGGTAATAGTAATGCCATTGCCATTATTCATCTCCATATTAGATGCATAGGTAGAATTTTTTAGATAAAAATCTCAAAGAAACAACAATGCCACTATATTTTTTCATATCCATGTTGGATGCATAGGTATAATTTTTTAGACATAAATCCCTCATAGGTATATTGGAGGAACCTTGACATTTTATGGTCCTAGTTGCATAAAAACTAGTATAACCACAAGCACAACTACAACTACAACCACAAGTGAAACCACAAGCAACATTGAGCATGAAGAAGAGCAGTAAATCATAATGATATAAAGGAAGAAGAGAAATTCAAACAACATGATGTATAAGGGGATTAAAAAAATAATTTCAAAGAAGCAGAGGCTAAAAAACAATGAGATAAATAAGTGAAGGCTAAGAAGAAGAAATCCAAAGAACCAGAGGCTCAAAAGAAGAGAGATAAGAAAGTAGAGGCAAATAATAAATGATAAAGAAATAAAAAGAAGCATAATATATAAAAAAATAAGAAAGAGGAAGATATAGTAATTTTGAAGGCTCAAATAGATGAAAATAATAAGTAGGAAGTTAAATCTAAATCCAAGGCTACAGTGGAAGCTAAAGATAATGCTAAATTAGAAGTCAAAGATAAAGGTTAGGCTGAATCCAATGCTAAGGTTGAATCTAAACTAAAGTTAAACATGAGGTGGAGTAAAAATCCAATAAAAAAACACTAATCATATTATACCTAGTAGTTTTAATAAGAGGTGCATGGGAGGAAGATTCTTAGCCTACACTATAAATTATTATCCAATGGTTATGGGATGTTCCCACATCATTGACCTAGAGTCTCAATTTCATTAGCATAGTTCATGATAAACCTTATAATAAATGCAATAACATCTATGGATTTGAGTACAAATAATAAAAAATATCTTTGGATTTTTCCTAGATGGATCTAACCAAGAAAATTGAAGGTGTAACTACTTTATACTAGTCAATTGAATAAAAGTTTTGGCCTCAAATTAGGAAGTCTTACAACTATGAGAGGATAATGTAGACTTGATCCTTAATTTCATTAATACATGATAGAAAATTGACACTAGTTTTCCTACACTAGTGACCCAAGTCTTAGGCAACCATGTGATGTGTAAGGATAAGTAATTTGTAGATTTATTAGTAAAAATCATGAAAGATTAGATGGTTGCACACAATATGAAAACACTATGAACACAAGGGAAAAATACCAAGGTAGAAACATAGACCATATGAGATCTATTATATGAGTAAAAATAGGTGTTTTATATATCTATGCTTCAAGCCAAGAAGATAGGACAAGGTATGTTGAATTGGAAGTATCAAATGAACAACTCATTGGCCATAACTAATATAAAGTTAAACATGGTAGAAAAAGCCAAAGCTAACATAGAATATCAAATAGATAATTATTAAATAATTATCATCAAAATCAAGAAATTTTTGGATTCCAATGACATGACCATGAAAAAATTGTATACATTGCACAATGAGACTATGTGAAAGTCATTTGCAGGAATTTAAGAACAAAGGCATGCAAATCAATTGGATGAACTATCACAACAAATTCCAAATAAAAATGTCAAATTCTAGGGCATTTCTCACCATAACTGATGATGAATACATTAAAAACCTAATGGTGACTAAATTATAATTATGCATGTTACTAACTATGGTGCCAAAAGTGATGACTGACTAGAAGATGCTAAAGCAAAACTTGTCCTATCTTGACACCTCCATTGCCCAAATTGTATATGAACTATAATACATTCACACACAATAGTTTTAATAAGTAATTAAATAGAATAAAAGTGCCATAAACACATATCCATGTATCTAAAAAACATAAAATCCTCAACTAGCAGTTTCTATAAGACCTAGTGCTTCATCCAATCCTCCAGTAGGTCCATCATCATAACAAAATACTACGCAACCAACACAAATAATGCCACCACCTAAAAAATAGGTAATTTGAAATTCCAATTTTGTAATTTTAAAAAATTTTGGCACAATTTTTTAGGATGACCTTAACCATTATGATTGAGGCCAAATTGGTTGAGAACCTATAAAAGGTGGCTACCTAGTTAAGATAGTCTATTGAAAACCCAAAAGGGTGGTAGGATAATATGCTACTTAGTTGAAAACATGAAATGGTAGATAAGTAATGTGAAAAGGGTGAAAATCTAAAAATGGAAATTGGAGAAATATCCATGACACATTTTTTTATTTCTCTTCCTCAACTCAAGATTTACATTAGGATCCTATGTTGTGGCTTTATCTTAGGATGTGACATACATTTAATTCTGGGAAAGTGTTGATTATAACACATGACTAGAAAAATAATAGATTATATCCATTGAACACATGCAATTTTCATTCTTTTTATCTTTTGTATAATCTTTTTGTATGTATTCAACCTATGTAAGCATAATGATAGACATTATAATGTAAAGAGTCACTCATTTTGGTTATATCGAAAGGTTGGAATATGAAGAAAAAATGTTGGGTAAAAATTTATACATAACACTCAATTGTATTTGTATATGCTTATAATGTGATAGATATGAATACATATTGTTATGAAATGGTTTTCTTATGTGTCTTTTATCATTATTATATGTGCAATGAGTAATGTTTTTGCTTTACTTTGTTAATTATATGAGTTTATACCGACTATCAAGATTCTAAGAAATCTATGTCGATCCATGCATCTATCTATTTTATCAGATTAATGAATATATTATGTCTAAATTATCATCAAATGTTTACTTTTGTTATTTCATCTAAAAGCTATCCCTAAATTAGCATGTTCTAAAGGGTTTCTAGGAAACTCTGCTAATACCTATTGGATTCCTCTTTTCTTTTCACATAAATTATTTAATTCTTAGTACATTAATTTGCAATTCCTCAAATATTTTATTACTATCACTCAAATGGAATTTATTAGTTTTTATTACCTCAAATTCACATGTTTTTTATATCTTATTGTTTTCATAGGCTTTTGGGGTCTCTCAATCTATATTGATAGCAAAGTGGTGAGAATGATATGTATATGTCGTTTTATACTGCATGGTCTATTTCTCCAAAATTTATTCTAATGGTTTGGTTGTACATGTAATAATATTTTGAAATCTCATGCTTAAGGTTTTAATGATACAAAATTTTCATTAACTACTATTGTGTGGCATTTGTTAGTCCCGAATATTTCAAAATTTAATTTTTTTAAAATGATGTCATTATAGGAAGTTAATTTTTATTGTAGGATCTTTGTCATGTATAATTTTCCCTTATGTGTTCTTCGGTGTTAAGAATCCTTTCCTATTAGACACTTCCTTGGCCCACAATTATTATTCATAAGTTCTTGGGTATGGCACTCCATAATTCACTTTCTTTCCCCCATTTGTTTCTTCATGTATCTAGATCCTTACATTCATGGTTGTGAAAAGCCACTTAGCTTGCTTTCTTACCCCATAATACCTTCATATAAAACCCATAAAAAAATCACTACTATCATTTCTAATAATCACATCCCATGTTTCACTTATATAAAATTTCACTTTATTCTTCACCACTTTGTATCCCTTTGGTTCATACTAAAACTTATGCATAGTCACGAACATAGACAATATATTTATGTCATGTTATCAATTGTGTTTTGTGCATAAATCTCAATCAAATTTCATTTAAATGGTCAATAAGGTATAGATTTAATGATATAAATCTATAAATAATGCATTCTTAAAGTTCTTGATCCTAAAAAATTGACATTAATTAAGAAAGGTTATTAGAAAAAGAGCACAACACTCACCCAATAAAATAACAGGTCAAATAAAGCTATGAAATTTATTATAAATGAAAAAAACAAATTATTTTGAAAAATCTAACCTAAAAACATAAAATAAAGAAAAAATGGCTTAAGACTTATTATAACATACTCTAAGCATGCTAAGCATGATACAATTTAAACCATCTAACATTGAAATTACTAGGGAGAATTTCACCATCCAACATGTGCGAGTTACATGTGTCAATTTATAAAATTTCATAAATGATATAGGTCCCCAAATAATGAATTTTAATCTTCCCTCGATGCTTTAACTAATTGGAATCATAGAGTAGGGTGAGGTATCAATCAACCAATATATTTCCTTTTATGCGACATTCAATCCAAGCAATTCTTTTTGTCCATTTTCATAGTCTAACTCCACCAATATATAATTTGCCTTTCATCAAACTAATTGATGTATTTTATCCTATATTGAGCATATCATTATCCTATATTAATATAATGTGTTTGATGCATATAGATGAAACTAATAATTACATTAGAAGCATTACCTCTTTCCCAAACATAAGTTTAAATGGAGTGGACTTATTAAGGTGCTTGTAGCTCATTTTTAAGCCCATAATATTGTTGAGAAATGGTCATAACAATATTTGTGCTAAACAATGTAAAAATTCATTAGTTTATTATATATAATATTAGTGAAAACTTTGATAGTCCTATTTTCTTATGAGTGGTACAAATTTATTTTTTGGTGTGTGATCATGAATTTAGATAGTAATATGTTCACAATCACATTTATGAATTAGGTAAAAATATCACTAGTTAATATCAGGATGCACCCATGATGGATAATAATATTATACAATAAGAAATCCATTATTATGATCATTATGCAATTTTTTATTGGCATAACCTCAATTGAATGAGTGAGATAGTCAATGGTTGTGATAATGTAAAATGAGTTATTTTGGCATGTATCTAGAGATATAGGACCCAAAAAAATCAATATCAAACTTTCAAAATGGATCCTATGATAATATGGGGATGAAAGGAACCTCATATCAGTGGTTGAGATTTCTAGTTCATTGGTAAACATCACACTTATATGTGTATTTATTGGCATTTTAAAATAAGGTCTAACACCAAATATGATAAAGGATGATCTTGTGTGCAATGGTTTTTCTAGCAAAATATACTCCAAAAATACCCTCATGCCCATCTTGTAACACTTATAGGTGCCCATGTTCCAAAATATAGTGGAATAAGACTTCATCACACTTTAGCATGTAAATTTTGCTCCCAAAGAGTTGATATGAGGTGGAACAAACAATTATTTTTCTTGTCCTTAGTGGAAAAAATATTTCTAGGATAAATTACATATGTGAAAAATGTAGTAATAGTGTCAAGGTCTTTTGATGCACATTGAAATATGTATAACTAGGCATTTGTAAGTTAATATTTGATGTTTTGTGCATATTCACTCATCTTGATGCATGATAGGTGGTCAATAACAAAGTTATATTTTATAGGATTCACAACCATGAAAATTTAGAATTCTAAAAAAAAATAGTCCATCAAAAAAATATTACATAGGGTATGGGCTTGTTTTGAGAGGTAATTAAAGGATTCATGGTCAATGGAGAAAATAAATGGTGTAAAAACATGTATTTAAATAATTTTTGTGGTGCATAAACCATTACTATTACCTCACACTCAATGGTCTTAGTATTTTTCTCCACTATTGTAAGCTTCCTACTAGAAAAGTAAATGTGATGGTCAATCTTTTTATCACTTAATTGAGGTATAATGGAACATATTTTTATATTTGATTAATTAACATGCACATGAAATGGGGATGTATAATCAATAAAATTTAGAATAAACACACTTTTGAGTTTCTTCTTCAATGTAGTTAATGCCTCCTCTTAAACCTCATGCCAAATAAACTAATCATATTTTCATAAAAAATATTATAGGGGTGAAAAAATATTGGTATAGAGGAGAATGATCTTGATATAGGTAGACAATATGACCTAAGAATGTGTATAGTTAATGCTAAGTGGTGGATGCCATTAAATTAAGAATGATGACCACCTAAGCAGGTTGAAAAAGGAGATTAACCTTACATGTCACATGGTCTAAAAGTGTACTAAAAGTGTCACAAATATGCATTTATTAAAATTGAGATATATTTTAAGTTGGTGGTAGTGCTCAAAAATGAGTTTTATATCATCATGGTGATCATTCACTATCCCATAAAAATATATAGTCATTTAAATACACTTGAATAAATAGGTGAAATAAATACTTGAAGGATACCATTGTGATGTAGGAGAAGACAATATGTGAATTATTCAGGGTAAATGATATGGCATTGTAGACAAATAACCCCCACTTAGTTAAAAAGGTGGTCTTGGTATTGTGTTCCTCCTCAATATGCACTTTGGGATAGCCTAAAAATCAATTAGTGAATGTGTAAACCCTGAAACCTACTACTCCCTTAATATTTTTCTTGGTGAATGGGGCTAGAAAATGGTTGGTGATGTATCCTATGTTGGTGATAATTGACACATATGAGGATGCATTCATCCTTTTTAATTTTGATCAATATTAAGCTCACATACCTAGATTCCTCCATTATCTAGATCATTCTTGCAACTAATATGTTATCAATGTTTATGCTTACCTTGGTGTGTAGGTTTGGATTCATATAGTATGGCCATATCTTCATGGTCCTCATGTCATCTTCCTAGGTGATCTTCATTTTTACTAAATATGAGTGTAAAAATTACATATCTATGTAGTTACTTAGGAAAAGGTCTTAACATTTTGAAAGTATTTCTATGACATATAGTGATTATGCATCATACCAATAATATCTAATGGTTCTTTCTTGGCTTCTTCTTTTGAGCCGATATTCACCTTAGTGTCAATCATCTTGTGCATCAACTATTTGTCACTCTCCTTGATAAGTTTCAACATACAATTGAATAGGGTTAATAATTTGGTAATATTATTCCACCTTATGGAAAATATTATTTTTTCCATTCATGAATTTCAAATTGTGTGCCATTTAAATTACTTCATTATCTTCACTAGAGTAACTATTTACCTCATAGTACTTAATAAACTTAGGTAGGTTAACTCCCTTATTTTTTAATATATATACAACATGTTCTTCCATTAAAGATTCATATTTAAGGATGACACAACAAATGCATTTTAATGGATCGACTAGCTCCATATTGGGTAAGGAGAAGGAAGAACTATGGTTGAAATTCTCCTTCAAAGCTACCCAATCTCTAGTCTCATGATGCATTTATTTCATGATATACCATATGAAATCCCAATTGTTTATATTTTGGTAGAAAAAATGAATGCATATCTATAATGTGAAATAAGGGGTTCATCTTGTCCACTTTTTTCCACATTTATAGATAGTCACCCATAGATCATAGTCACCATTATATGTGGGCAAGCCTCACTATTTATTTCTATAGTAGAATCTAGAGTGTATAAATAGAAAATCATAAACTTCATGTGAGTTTTAATATATCCACTAATTTTTCACTAGCATCATCCGTAAATCATAAATTAGTCCTATATCCATACTAACATCCCTAGCCTAACCGAACCACTATTCATCACCCCTAGGAAATTATTTAATTTTCATAATAACATCCAATCCCAAAAACTTAACATCACATACTATTATTTAATTAATCAAAATTAAGTAAATAAACTTCCCTAATCAAAAATTACATGGATTTTGAATATTCGTATTTTTAAAAAATAAGTAAAATCCAAATATCCTTCTATCAGACTCAAATCCTAAGATAGACACACTTTAACCAATAAAAATCAATTTTAAATTTATTTCTCCATATCCCCATAAAATCAACCCTTCTTCCAAATAAAATAGCCTCAATGATTCATAAATGAAAATACTATACACATCTCAATCCCTCATATTTAATCCTTAAACTCCCTCATTTAATGAGGAGGAAGACTCATTCTCTAACATTGATATTTGATCAAGATAATTGGCTCCTAATCATCATGAAATGCTATAAATTAAGGGTCCCCACTCTCATTTCAAAAAGTCTAATTTTACTAAAAATGTTCTACTAATATTAGCAATGAATTTTTCAATTGACAACGAAGTGTTTATCAAGTCTTCACATAGTGCATTGACCATCCTCTTTACTCATCATCAAATCATCTAGTTTGCAATAGGTTACAATATTAGATTTACCATGTGTCTTTTATAATATTTATTCCAAATACATTAAATCACATCAATATTTTTGGAAAGGAGATCCAAATTAAAGGTATAACATTTGTGTTTACTTACTTTTTTATTTTCTTTCTTATATGTCTTGCTCAATTTAAGGATGCAAGCTTAGGTTGGTGGTAGTATTTTCAATTGATACATTTTAATACTATTCCAAGACTAACATTCATAATTTTGTGTTACATATTGAATTATTAGTGGTAACATGAACTTTTAGGCCCTCCTAACATCATTTTTAGACAAATTTGAGATTTTAATAGCTTAAATTCATTGAAATCTACAAGTGTTTTACAAGTCTTTTTAAAAACTAGTATTTTGTGGCTTGAACTATAAATTCATGGCCTGAATTCACTTCATGACAAAACCTAGACTATAAATCCACAACCTAGTGTCATTTCAAGCCATGACTTGGACTGCTAATCCATGACTTAACTTCTATAGGCTCATTTTTTCTCATCTAGACCTCATTCTAGCTGCCATTCTTTTTTAAACTAAAATTTTTAATATTTTTCTAAATTTTTAGTTTATTTGATTTTATTTCATGGGTATTATTTATGAAAGATCATTTTTGACATGTATTGTTTTTCAAAGACATTACATATCAAAATTTTAATGCTCTTTGTAGGTTGCCTATCAAAATCAAAATCAAACTACTAATCCATTGTCCTACAAATGTTTTAATGTCAGATATTTCAAAAAACCAAACAAACATTTATTTTGACACATTTAGAAAAAACAAATACTTAATTTTGGTGTATAAATGAACATTTTTGACTTTGAATTTGTGTTTGTGTCTTTATTTGTGGTATCTTTATGTGTGTGTGATCTCCCTTTGCTTGATTTTGGATCCTAGGTTATAAAAAACACTTAAATTATTCAAATATTTTATATTTTCATAGTCCATAAGTAATATATATGGTTTTTTGGGAAAAATTATGTGATAAAATTTTGAGTGATGTATTGAATCCCTTACTATGATATATCCTTGATATTTAATAAATATTGAGGATAGATCATATGAAATGATTTAAGACATTAATAAAAAAAATCCTTACACCATTTCTATGACAAAGTAATTTTACCCTTCGTAAAGGGATGTGACATATTATTTCATGTTTGCCTTTGTAGGACTATGATGATCTGAAATAGATTATCTTCTTTTATTTATTTATTGGCTACTCAAGTTGGACTTTGATCACTAGTTGTGATTCCTTAGAGCGTAGTGACTTTGATTTAATCCCCCAATGTATGTACCAACCCTATGTTCTAGTGAGGTATATAAACTAAGATGATATTTTGACATTATCCAAGAGGTTATGTGTTTTAAGCATAACCATGAAGGTAAGGACTTTATCTCTGATATCAAACTATCATAAAACACTCTCGAGGAATTATTTCCAATGATACTCTAGTGAAATATTATGGCTGGAGTTTCCATGAAGGGACTACACCATTTCAAAAATATCTTTATCACACTCTTCCACATACTCGAGATCCATCATATTGTAAGGTATATAATGGACATACCTATTTAATCATATTTTTACCTAGATTTAAGACCTTAGGCTACAAATGACACTGAATGTAGGGAAAAAACATTTATGAATATTAACCATCACATATAAACTTTTAGTGAGGATTTGGATACCAACCTATTCATCACTTTGTGGGAGTAGATAAATGGGAAGGTATTCACATTTCAAACACATTTACCACTAATAATATGGCTTATACTTGTGTGTTTTATTATTTCTTATCAATACTTGTATTATATGATATTACATATACCTCAAACAAGTATAAAATTCCTGTCTAACCTTGTCACATATGACTATAATATTAAACATTAATTTGAAAAAATCAAGAGTAATTATACCCAATAGTAAAATTGCATT
This sequence comes from Torreya grandis, assembly GCA_037957365.1. NCBI lineage: Eukaryota > Viridiplantae > Streptophyta > Pinopsida > Cupressales > Taxaceae > Torreya > Torreya grandis. Next base: position 13,450 of record JARHVA010005756.1, read on the forward strand.
ATCTACATTATACCATTAATCTATCTAATTTTAACCACATCCAAAACCCAATCAGGTCAATTTTGACCAATATCTAGTTCCAAATAAAATATTCAAATCCAATCCACCTTTTCCAAATCAAGTCTAATCAAATCAAGTTGAGTCAAAAATTTAGAAATCAAATAAATTTAAACTTTTTAAAATTTAACTTTTTAATTTGAAGTCTAACATTATTTAAAATTTAAATGTGAATGCCAATTTTAATCCAAATTTCCAAAATCAAATTTTGAAGTCAAATAAAGTCAAGGAAGGTTTCACTAACACCTCAAACATTATTCCAAATTAAGTTAAAATGTCCAAGTCAAGTCAGGTTAATGTTAACCGTCTCTAATCAATTCAAATCTAGTTAACTTTAACCATGTCCAATCATGTTGAATTTGGTCAACTTTGATCAAGCAAATCAGGTCAACTTTTACCAAGTCCAATCTAAGTGTAGAGTAAAACATTGAAAAAAAGTTAATTACTATGTATTTTGACCAAGTCACACCAATTCCAAATCAATTAAATATCCAAATTAAAATCATATATTTTTATTTCCATTCTGTAGTGTAAAATTTGAGGAATATGGATTAAACTATGCAATTTAATTAACCCAAAACATCAATTACCTAGGTAAGATATAGATCCATTAGGATCAAATACAACTAGATGAATTAATATTTAAACTATCACTATAATCCTAAATATAATTTCTCTAAACCATGATTAAATTGATCAAAACAAGAGGATTGGGATTGAGATTACCTTAGACTCATAATTTTGACATTATGTTGCCTGATCAAAGGATGTTGATGATGGATTGTTTTGGCATGGAGACTTCATGATACTAATATATGTATTGGCTATGGAGGATTGGTATATTTAAGTTGAATGTGGAGGGAATGATCAATGGCTGAGATCTAATCTTGGGCCATTGGAATCCATGGTTTAGGATTATTTAAGGAATTTAGAATTCTTTGGAAGCCTCTACATTTAGAGGCTTCTATAGAGGGAGGGTGAGAATAGAGAGAATTGAAGAATTGAAGTGTTATATAATCCTCTTAGGGGTTAAATAGGATTAGGTAGGGGATTAGATATAGATTAGGTGGGTGATTAAGGACTAGAAGTCTACGAGAGCCTAGTAATAGGCTTTGTAGGTAGTTAGGTGGGTCATGGGAATTTAAAATTTCCAAATAATGTGTAAGCGGGATTAGGATAAGATAAAATATGATTAAGAGAATTAATTAATAAGTAGGATAGGATTATAGTTAGTGAATGAAGAAATATTTATGGGGGATATGAGAAATGATTAGAAGGGGTTAATTTTAGGACATGATTAGATGAGATAAATTAACAAAAGCATAATTAGTGTTGACTAATATTGATGTTAAATGAAGTGAGTGAATTTAGGTGCATACTTTTTGCCCCTCTTTGAAAGGGAACTATGAATGGAGCGAAGTGGAAGGAGTAATGGTCTTTCATAGAAAAACCATATCATGGTTGAATGTTAGTAAATGATGTTAGTGGGTACATTAAATCTCTCACACCTATCGGTTAGGAATGATGAAACCAAAATATACATCATTTATTCCATCCAAATCAGAATTATAAATCCAATTTGAGCTTAATCAGATAAAAAAATATAATCAAACATCAAATCAAGCATTAACCAATCTTACATCAGTTCCCATTTATACCCATATCATCTCACAATCTAAATATATCTCTACCATCACCATCTTAATGTAAATAAATTAATAACTAAATCCTAAAGATTATCCAACATATATCCCACACAACATCCCTATTGGGCCCTTCATCCACTATTCTAACATTCAATGCCCTTGGGTTAAAAAACATCAAAAAATCTACTAGCCAACACTCATCTAGCCTTATAGCCACAACAAATCCAACAATCTAACCATGTCTTGTCATTTCCCCTCTTAATATAATCATTTATAAAATAACTAGGTACATCCAATTCTAAGAAACATCCATTAGGGATATGTCAAGTTCCCCTTCTAATCATAATTAAACTCCTCCACCTCCAAATAAAGGTTAATACTATCACTCTATCCCTAACCAATCCATATTCAAAGATTTCATTCTTCTCAAATCATCCATATTTCTCTAATCTAAAACCATTATTGGCCCACCCATATTTGACAAAAGACCAATCCTTGATGAGACAATATTTGACGAACCATCATTTGGCTAATTAACCATCCTTGATGAACCTCCTTTTTAGTAGCCACCCATCTTCGATGAACCACCAATATTTGATGAGCCAATATTTGTCAAACCATCATTTGACCTATCACCCCATCTCACATCACATATCAAATCATCCAATACCCAACACCATATGCCTATTAGGATAATATTAGTTATAAACAACAAAAATCAAAGTTCCTTCCATTAACATCAACATCCTATCAGTTAAGAAAAACATCATTTATTAGATATTCCCTCCTTTCATATGAGGAACACAATGGATAAAATTATTCATGGCTACATAAGAACACCCTCCATATCCATTTCAAAGTAGTAACTATCCTATATAAAGATTAATCAATCAAATCATGACTTATAACATCCAAATCCTTAGTCTTTATGGTTAAGGAATCATCAAAACAATCCATATCTAAGTACACAAAGGTTATCATGACTTTGACTACACTCCATTGGTTCATAAATAGAAAGGTGTTAGTGAATTTCATGGTTTATAAGGAATTTTCATCCAATATTAACACAACCTTCATTCATAATCCCTATGAGGACCATCGTGCCACCCATATTATTATTAATTCCATCCATATGTTCCACCATATTGAAATTCAAAATCTCACACCTATCTCCTAGGACTGATAAAATCAATTATCATTATCCTTTTTCCATGGAAATCAATCCATTGAAAAATTCATGATTACCATCCAAATATAATAGTATAAAGTTGTGTCATCATCCACTAATGAAACCTTTTTTGAGGCATTATGGGATAATCAAATTCAAAGGAAAGAATTACTTAGTGAAACCTTATTTGAGGCACTAAGGTGCAAACCAAAAACATCAAGATCCAAAAATTACATCCCCTAATAAACCCTTATTTGAGAAACCATGGGATAATCAATGTCAAAATCCTAAAAATACAGAAGAAAAGTCCCCAAGTTAGACCTTATTTGAGGTACTTTGGGATAATTAAAATCAAATTCCAATAACTCAAAAATAAAAGTCCCTTAGTGAAAACCTCTTTGAGGTGCCATCAATCCAAAATCAATATAAAAAATATTCAAATATACTCAATCTCATGGAAGATGATATTTTTGGTCCCAATCCCTATTCATATCATGATCCCCCATACCCTCCATATACTTAAAATGGCCAAAAAACATCCCTATCTAATTCAAACTATGATTCCCCCACATTGGCATCACCTAATTTTATAGGGGATATGATGGTGTCCTAGTCAATTTGGCTAAAGAATATCTACAAATCAAAAAAGTTTATGATGAAATATTTGGAGAGTGTACTTGAAAGATCAAAGGGTTAACATTATGTATCTTGTAATCTTGTAATGATTTGAGATGTTTAAAAATAAAATAGAAAAATAAATAATTTGTCTAGTGGTGAAAACCATGCTTATGGTACCTTGGACAAGTACCATGATGAAAATTAGGTTTCTCATTTCATGTTTAAATAACTTGTTTTTTGTAATTACCTTGACACTTTGGGGAAACCCCTTTTGCATCCTTATCCATTTCATAAAAGTTATTTTGGCCATATAAGCCTATTTAAATCTTATTCCATAAACATCATATCCAAATATTTATGCATCTTATCTTTCCCATGTTCTTATCCATATCAACATTAATAAATAACTTGAAGATGTTTAAGCCATGTTTTAGGAAACATCTTGGCATATATTACAGTTGACACTTTGATGGCTAGGTACTTTGGTGTTGTTGACTATTTTTTGACCACAATCAAAATAAGTTAACCCCCTATACTAAAAAAATTGATATAGGGGTCTATTAAAATTTAATATGGTGTGACATGGTTTTAATTGATGTCATTTGATGTGCTATTAACCTTGGTCATAGTAAAAATTAGTCCTAAGTCATTTCATGTCACATAAAGTCATATTTGAGCTATTTATGAAGGTTATATGGTTTCCACTGGTATATAATTTTTATGAAATGTTTTCAAATGTCCCCTATGTTATATTATTATCATTAATTTTAGTACTAACTAAAAAATATGAAGGTATTAAGTTAGATCAATAAAATAGTTAGAAAAAAGGAAGTTTTGGCAGTTGTATAGCCTATACAAGTGTTGTGGCACATGTGGAAGGTTTTAAAATGACTCTAAGCTTCAATAAGTTCACTTCCATGTTTCATCTACTTTGTAAGTCTCAAAATTGGCTTATAAACATTATTCTCCTCCATCGCTCTTCTTGACATGCAGAATTAGCCAACATGTTTTCTCATGATACGAACAACAAGAGTTGTTTTAGGTAAAATTACTCTAAGTAATTTTATAAAACTTATTCCACTTCTATTTCATGGTGATATTTCAAAAATTGGTTGCCCATGCTTTATGAACCATTATTTAGAAGTTAATAGCCTTTTTCTACATGCTCATCCCCGTACCCTACAATTTTTCTCCTTGTTTAAGTTGGTCCATAAAAAAAACTTGATGTAATTGATTATATAAGGTTTTAAAGTCCTTATTTAATGGTTTACATATTTTATTTCATGTTTAGAGGTGCGTTAATGAGCTAAATAGTCCAAGTTTCTAGTGGAGATCACCAATGGTGTTGTGGGCATGTTCATTAACTATAAAGGTTTTCTTTCCTATAATGGTTTAAATAAAAAATATTTTTATGTTTCATAATTATAATAATTAATTTAAGTCATCCTATCCTTCTAAGCTCAGTCTCAAAGTCTAACATCAATGAAGCTACAGTTGAGGAAGGTCAACATAGTCAACTATCTACATATATTCACTTATAATCAAGTGAATAAATCATATGAAGGACTTGAGAGCATTCATGGATATGTAATAGGTTTTTGAAACAATATTAAATAATTAGGAATCAAACTAATCTCTCAAATGACATTTGATTGAATGTGACAACTATTTTTCTTAAATACAAAGTCCTATAGTCTAATGTACACCTATAGGTGTCCTACATGAGAATAATCACATTGAAATGAGAGAATTAGAACTAGTTTCAAGTCCTTCATGGTTAAAAGGATAAATTTGAGGATTCATATAAGGTCTATAGCTAACTATAGGCCCATACACTATATATATATATATATATATATATATATATATATATATATATATATATATATATATATATATATATATATATATATATATATATATATATATATATATATATATATTGTCCATGTCTCTATTCACTACCATGTATACTGCATATGCAACTATATGTGGCTCACAGAGAGGCATAAAGGTGGTGCATGGAAGAGAATGATAATTTTGGGAAAATAGATTTTTATAACATTGAATATATAATAAAAATAATGATTAATTCTATATGATGACAACCAAACTTGCAACTATGCCCATAGTTTGAGAGAAACACTTCAATGGCAAGTTACCTTAAAAACTCTAAACCATGGTTTTCAACTTTCTTTAAATCCTTTCATAGTGAAATACATAGGATATAAATAGTTTTGAATTATTTAATGAGGTGACCCAATAATATAGGTAGTGATTTGACATGGAAATTATTTTTTTGGCCAAAGGAGTATGATGTTAGAAGGCTCCTGATTCAATAAATTCTTCACTATAGGTTTTCAATGTTTTGAGCTTTAAATGATATCATAGTCCAAAGTAGAATGATTAAAACATCTCTCCATAGAAAATGACCCTATTGAGTTAAGAAAGAGATTAGTGTTTTAAATAAAATCAATAATGATTGGATTGTAGGGTATTGACCCATATTATCACCTATAAATGTACCCTTGCCCTCAAGAGGCCACCTACACTTTAATTATAGGTACCTACAAGCTTCTGATAGGGACTTAGAGATGGAATCATGAAAACATGAACATTTAAAAGTTATATATTATTTTAAAAACCTCAAATAGATCCTATATTATGTATCACATGTTTCAAAAGTTGAAAACCATCTACAAGACCACTTTAAGAATGGTCACCTAAAATCAACAGTAGGATGACAATGCATTGGCATGTGACAATCTAGTCTTGTCACAAGTATTTAAACATGAAGTGAGTAAAAATTATTTTTAAGTTACCTTTATGATTTAAATGGAAACATTTAACATGATAAAAGGTCTAACCTTACAATATTCATCTATAAGCATGTCACTTTCTGAGTAAGGAAGCATGGTACATAGTCAGCCACTCTTGCCTATTCGAGAAAAGGTGAGGGAACTTTGAGTTAACAAGGAAAAATAAGTTTTAATCATGATTATAAATTTCTCACAAATGATAATGAATATCTCATGAATTCTCAAGATAAGAAAATATGTCAAGAGTTAGTTTTCAAGTACAACTACAGTCAACACATTAACCCTACACAAAATGAGTACTATATAGTCTGCCTTAAGAGGTTTTTAAGAATTAGAGATGATAAGAGTGTGGTAAAACCTTGTAACTTTGTATAGAGGATATCCATCACTTTCATAATCCTCCTATACCATTATTTTTCTTGAGACACTAGGGCAGGTGCCCTCCATTCTATCTTAGATAGAGGCCACTCCTAGCAAGATAAAATTATAGGTTGAGTAACTTAAGGCCAAGGAAATGAGTTATAGACTATTAAAACCTTTCAATTATATGTAGGGAGATATGTTGAACATTGAAAATCATTTATGATTCCTCATATTTGTTATAGGCCAAACATGGTGGCCTAAACCTATTAAGCACGAGATATATTGAGAGGGGGGGTGAATCAATATATCATATATCTTATAAATATTTTCCTTAACCAAATTCCACTTAATAAAACATTCAATATATAAAATAAAACTCAAACAATAAACACCACACAAGATAGAGAGAGACACCAAATATAATGTGGAAACCTAATGTGGGAAAAACCACAGAGAATAATCTCAAGTATATGAATGAGCACCAACCCAAACAATATTTGCAAGCCAAGATTGCAGGAGCACCAACCCCTTTGCTGAGCACCAACCCAACAACTATTAATGAGCACCAAATCATAGGGGAACCACACCCCTTTGTTGAGAACCAACCTAGCTACTACTCGTGAGCACCAACCCATAGGAGTACCAACCCCTTTGCCGAGCACCAACCTAACAACAATTCGTGAGCACCAACCCACATGAGCACCAACCCCTTTGTGTATACCACACACCTGTCTCTCAATGTTACTATCTCAACAAATGATAGATCAATACAAAATCTCTTTCCTCTCTCTCACCTTTAATTTTCTAAGCTATATATAACAAATACAAATCATATTCATTTGTCACAATTGCTCTTCTAAGCTAGATATTACAATATCAAATCAACCTCTATCTCTCATATTATAGATGGCTTCTCAAGCCTTTATTTATAGCTTTCCAAATGACCTTTGCCCTTCCCCCTTTGTGACCCTTCAATCCTCATGGAAAATGGTGCCAAACTTGTATGACCCTTCATATTCAAGCCTTTGAAAAGTCATGTGGTGACCCTTCATGATCAAAAACGTCCTTCCCTCTTTTGTTCTCATCTTGGTGAATTTTCATATTCCTTAAGGTGTCCCTTCATGAGAAATTGCACCCTTCCTCTTTTGTCTTCACTTGGTGACTCTTGGAATTCCCCAAGATGACTCTTCATGAGAAAATGTGTCCCATCCTTCTTTTTCTTTACCCCATGGCTATTTGACTTCTCCATGCTCCCTTCATTTGTCTCATATGCAACCAAAAATATATTCGATAATATTAAATAAATATTAACTCACATTAGCCAAGATAAATCTATTAAAAACAACATTAAATGTAATGAGGCCTTTATTACCAATAATGCTAGACCTTTGACATCAATGACAATATTTCCAACAATCTCCTCCTTTGTCATTGATGGCAACCTCAATCCTGAAACTACCACATCTTGTCACTTGCACATACTATCATCTAAAAACATACAGTAACTCCCCCTTATTGTAGTACCCTGTACCTATTCCCTGTACCTATTTTTTGCACCTGTACCTATACCTATTATTCTCCCCTTTTGAAATCAATGGAAAAGGGCCTAGCTAGAGCTAACACGTAGCTCCCCCTCAACTAATGCTAAACATCAATGGCAGAAAGTAATAGAAATTACTCTCAACTCCTCTCGTCGATATTTGAATGTATCTTTTGATCGTGCCTTTGAGAAGATATCTGACAAAACATATACATTGTTCCCTATCCTTTGAGCATCTGCAATCAACTCATTTGAATCTTTTATTCTAATCTCACAACCTTCTTTATGAAACTTTAATGTGTATCCTTAATCACATATTTGACTAACACTCAACAGATTATGCTTAAGACCTTTTACATATAAAACATTCTTAGTCTTAGTTCTACCATAATCCAAACTTAAAGTACCTTTTCCAACTATCCTGGTAGTGGTTTTATCTCTGAATCTCATTATACCACCATTGATCTTATTTAGAGTTATGAACTTACTTTTATCACCTGTCATATGCCTTGAACATTCGCTATCAATTAACCATGGCTGATCTTTACCTCTTACATGCAGATCTGTCTGAACCATCATAGAATCTTCATGTTGTTTCTTCTACCATGAACATGTCTGAGCCTTCTTCTTGATGAATGGAGCTTTGAAACTCTAATCCTTCTTGACTGACTCAAACATGCTTCTAAAATACTGAGCTATGTGTCTGAAGTTGTTGCACTTGTAGCATACTATGGTCTCTTCATCAAAGCTTGATAGAGGAGCAAAAGAGTTGTGGCTTCTGCTTGACTCTCCTTGACTTTCCTTCTCTTTATTTCTAAAATTATTAGCTCTTTTTATACATTCTAATTTTTTATGACCATATCCATTACAATAAAAATAATAGCCATAAAAATAAGACCTATCTGTATATCTCTGACCTGATTGTCTTTTGTAGCTTTGTTCTCTCCAGCCGTCTCTATTTGAAATGTCTTCTGTATTTTTCGCTTCTCCCCTTTTTGTTTCCTCTTTTGTAAGAGCTTCAGCATAGCTCTTTTTCTTTTCAAATCTAATCCCTGTCTTATCTGAATTTGCTTTTTGACTTTCCAATATCTTATTCAGCATGTTAGTGCTATCTTCAAATTTTGAATCATTGACTACTTTATCACTGACTGCTTTCTTAATATCTTCTTTTAAAAAGGCAATTTCAATAACATACCTTTGACATTATTTTCTTGCTATTTCCAACTGTGCTATGAGGTATAATTCATTCTTCTTAGCTTCTTCAAAGTGTGCTTGTAGATCTTCAATCATTTCCTTTGAATCTTGTTCATTTTTCTCGATCTGGTGCTTTAATCTTCAATTCTTCTTATGAACAGCTTCTAACTCTTCTAGGGCACAAATGAGCTCTCCTTCCATATTCACTTCAGATTCTTCCTCTTCTTATTCTTCTTGATCATCTTCATGTATGGCCATGAATAGAATCTCTTCTTCTTTTGAATTTCTGACTCCACTATCTTTAACTGAGTTAGGATCCTTAGAATACATGCTCTTTTTCTCGAATCCCTTCTTAGATTTACCTTTGAAATTCTTCTTGTATGTAGGATTTTCTTCTTCATCATCATTAACCTTATCTGGTCATCTAGCTAAAAAATGTCCTATCTTTCCATAATTAAAACATTTAAAAGGTAATTTTCCTTGATATTTACTTGTTCCTCTTTTTGGCTTGCGAATGAAAAGTGCTCCATTGTCATCTTCATCATCACTAGAACTATCACTTGATTCTTGAATCTTAGCTTTCTCCTTCTTTGATGTATTGAAAGCCACTTCTCTCTTTGAGGGTTTATCTTGTTCTGTCCGCATCTCATATGCTGTGAGAATACCATGAAGCTCATCCATCTTTAGCTTGGGTAAATTATTCATCTCCTCAATTGTCGAAACCTTTGCATCATATCTCATTGGTAGAGATCTCAAAACCTTTTACACCACTGTTGACTCATCCAATGTTTCTCCAAGACCTTGATTTATGATTTGATCAACTCACAAAAGATAACTTGTTATATCTTCTTCTTCTTCCATCTTCAAACTTTCAAACTACCTTCTTAAAGTCTACAGCTTAGCTTGCTAAACCTTTCCATCACTTTTGTAAATATTCTCAAGTTTTACCCAAGTTTCATGACTAGATTTACATTGCATAACTTTAACAAATTCAAATTCACATAAACCACATAAAATAACATTTAAAGCTTTAGCATTACATTCACTTGCCTTTTTTTCTACTGGAGTAATTACACATGTCTGTGGCTCTTCATATTCCTCCACCACTGCTTTCCATATGTCGAATCCAAGGAACATCAAATAAATCTTCATTCTCATGCTCCAAAAAGCATAATTTGTCCCATAAAATAAAGGTACCTTATTTGTAGAAAATCCTTCTTGTGACCTAGCCATCATGCTTTCTCGATCTACCTTCAAGCTGTAAAACTTTTCAAAAAGGAACCTGCTCTGATACTAATTGTTAAGCATGGGATATACTGAGAGGGGGGGTGAATCAATATATCATATATCTTATAAATAGTTTCCTTAACCAAATTCCACTTAATCAAACATTCAAGATATGAAATAAAACCCAAACAATAAACACCACACAAGATAGAGAGACACACCAGATATAATGTGGAAACCCAATTTGGAAAAAACCACAGAGAAGAATCTTAAGTATATGAATGAGCACCAACCCAAACAATATTCGCAAGCCAAGCTTGCAGGAGCACCAACCCCTTTGCTAAGCACCGACGCATAGGAGCACCACACCCCTTTGTCGAGCACCAACCCTGCTACTATTCTTGAGCACCAACCCATAAGAACACCAACCCCTTTGCCAAGAACCAACCCAACAACAATTCGTTAGCACCAACCCATAGGAGCACTAACCCCTTTACCGAGCACCATCCCAACAATAATTCGTGAGCACCAACCCATAGGAGCATCAACCCCTTTGTGTATACCACACACCTATCTCTCAATGTTGCTATCTCAACAAATGATATATCAATACAACATCTCTTTCCTCTCTCTCACCTTTGCTCTTCTAAGCTAGATATAACAAATACAAATCATATTCATCTCTCACAATTGCTCTTCTAAGCTAGATATTACAACATCAAATCAACCTATATCTCTTATATTACAAATGGATTCTCAAGCCTTTATTTATAGCTTTCCAAATGACCTTTGGCCTTCCCCCTTTGTGACCCTTCAATCCTCATGGAAAATGTCGCCAAACTTGTATGACCCTTCCTATTCAAGCATTTGAAAAGTCATGTGGTGACCCTTCATGATCAAAAACGTCCTTCCCTCTTTTGTCCTCATCTTGTTGACTTTTCATATTCCTTAAGGTGTCCCTTCATGAGAAATTGTGCCCTTCCTCTTTTGTCTTCACTTAGTGACTCGTGGAATTCCCCAAGATGACTCTTCATGGGAAAATGTGTCCCATCCTTCTTTTGTCTTTACCTTATGGCTCTTTGACTTTTCCATGGGCCCTTCTTTTGTCTCATATGCAACCAAAAATATATTCGTTAATATTAAATAAATATTAACTCACATTAGCCAAGATAAATCTATTACAAACAACATTAAATGCAATGGGACCTTTATCACCAATAATGCTAGACCTTTGACATCAATGACAATATTTCCAATAAAACCCACATAGATGTAGTTAGACCCATTAGGCCTAATGCCTAAATGGGCTCTAATTTAATTTATAACACTAGATGAGACTTTAAATACATTATAGGAACATTTTTTGGAGATATAACATAATTTTAAGCCTTTATTTTGTAGATAAATCCATAAATGGGTTATTTATTGACTTAAGAAAATGATAGGGTACACAAAATGTAGAGAAGAGCTCAAGAAGCTAAGTTTGGAGTCTCCTATCCATAAAAAAAACTTAGCATGGGAGCCTAAGAAGTTATGATATATTGGATAGGGTCCTAAAATTTCAATTTGTGGAATTTATTCATAGGTTAAATATCAAACTTTTGTGAACAATCCTTAAGGGTTAAAACCACTCAAAACCCTCCAAAACCCTTGTTAATGACCCAATTTGGAATAATTTGATATAAATTCATATAAATGAGTTATTATGACCATGAAAGTGATTTTTAATTATATAATACTCCCTAAGGCTCCTTCCTATCAAGTTTTATTGCACCCTATTTATATGGATATGGTACAAAACTAGTTTTATTAATACTTTTTGATGTTTTACAAGTAAAATGGGGTCTAAAAGGATGACGATAAATTTGGGATATATAATGAGACTATATCCATTTATTTCTTCAAAATATCACATAATTAACTCAACAATCACCTTCACTCTAGGTAGTCAAAACTGACATAGTGAATAAAGAGTGATTATCAGGGAGAAGGTGATAACTCCAATTAGAAGGCCTTTTAAGGTATTCCTAATGGATTTATGGATTGGAGGAATATTTAAAGGTGTCATATCATCCCATATATGTATTTTTTTAATAAACTGAAGACCATATTAGTGCTAAGGATGAAGGGTGAGTGAAAGACAGATTATAGTGATTGTAGGCAATGAGAACACTTATCCAGAATAAGATCAATGATTAGGGGAATGTTATAGATTATTATTAACCACATAATAATATTTAATATGTGGAAACTATCCCTATTCTACCTTAGAGAACTAAAGAGAAGCCAATGATAAATATAGTTTTCAAGGAGCCAACTGAAAGACTTTATGCTAAGTTTAGGGAGTTTGATGCTTCTGAGGGACGTTTGTCCAAAGAGACCATGCATGGTATATTTAATAATACATTTTAATATAAACATAAATCATTTTCTCATATTGGCACCTATTATTAGTACTCTTGAGATTCATTTTTCTCTCTCCTTTCTCACATTCTATAAGTACTAGCCATTTTGGCTCTTCTAAATAATTCCACACCATGTATGACAAAGCCATTTTAGTTTGATGTTGTATTGTGAAATTTGATAATAAATTAAATTTTAATTTGATTTCACAAACATATTGTCTAGGTGTGTGAAGTGGTGAATGGTGGGGTCCAGTGATAACCTTCTACCCTTACTTCTCCTTATCATTTCATGTTTGGTGCAAGAAGTTATCATTATAATAGCTCATATGGAGTGTAGATAGTGTTTCTAGATCCCTTAAAGTTTTCAAGTGTCCTTAGATTCAAAAAACTAACCTATAGTATACTTACATTTAATTTTCTCATGCATATCACCTCCATATTGAAATTATAATGTTTGGATATTCTAAGACTTTGAAACTAGGGTTGTAAGTCTTATATCTTAGTGAAATAAGTATGATGGTATTTTGGATATCCTTATGGTGTATAAACCCCTTATATTTTTTTCCTTTCATGCATATTTTTTCTGATTTCCCCACAAGCCATTAGCTAGTGTAGGTGACAATCACTTCAAGGTCATTCTAGGGAGCTGGCCCTTAAACCTAGAGGTTTACCTCTACTATAGTCAACCCATAGGCCAAGAGATATTCCAATGTTACCCAAATATTAGATTAGGCTTGAAAAAACTCATCTAGGTTATGCCATTTGGTTATAATATTTATGGCATGCCTGGTTAAGACCATTTCCCTAAAGACAACTTATCAATGCCAATGTTGGTCTTGACAACATCAGCTACATATGGTGTGCTACTCAACATTTGTCAATTCCATTCAAGGTAAAATCTTGTTGTGGAATTTTTTTTTCATATATTTATGCTCATATTTCACTATACTTATTATATCATCTTATAATGGAGTTTTCAATCCTATCAATCCAGCTCTTCAACCTAAACTTTGTCTTAAATTTCAACATCCTCAACCTATTCTGCCCTTTAAAGAGCAAAAGGACTCTGTTAGAAAATAATATCAAGAAAGTGAGGATGAGTTTGAAGAAAACATGGCTAGGCAACATTGCTTCCCAACCTCTAATAATGAAAACTCAATCCATCTTGATGCCTGTGATGACATTATCCCTAATGCTATAAAGAGTGTTCCTACATTCAATGGTGAAGGTCATGTCACTCCTAATGATCACATTAGGGATATATCAAACTTTTGTATTTTTCACAATGTCACTAACATAAACATTTACACTAGACTCCTTACCATGTCCCATAGAGGGAAAACACTTGGTTGGGAAAGTAATTTTCCCAATGGTTTCATTACAACATGGGATAACTTTAGACTACTATTAAAATCAAGATTTTAAGATAAGAGTGACCAAACATCACTCATCCACCAATTAAATGTGATCCAAAGATCACACAAATAAATAATGCATGAATTCAATGAGAGGTTCTAAAAGACTTGGCATAGATTGCATCCTCTCATGAGACCACCATTTAGCTTTGTCTTTCCTACATACTTGAGAGCTATTGGCACTGATATTTCCATCATGATTTATTCTATGGGTGGTTTCAATTTACCCAAGGCACATGAAGTTGATATTAGGGATGAGAGTGGCCTTATTTAAAAAGGAAATTTACCTCCAAAAGTGTATATGCCTCTGCTACATAATATTCTTGTTGATACCCCAAGTGTTACCTAAGTTCCTAATGTTAATGCCAAGCTAAATACTATTCCTAAGAAGGTAGATAATGCCATAGATAAAGATACATAGATTAAATGGCTAAAAGCTTAGCTTATGCAAGAAAGAAACAAAAGGGTGTGAATAAAAACACATATCCTTATCATTAGCAATATGGTCAATAATATGGGAAAGGCAAAAGTCAAGGTCAACCTAATTTCAGCAAATCTTCCAATGCATACAATCCTAACTCAACATCTAATACAAGAGAAATGGTACCAGTGCATAGCAATATGATCCATAGAGAGTAGTGGAAATAAGGTCAATTTATGGATGCCAATGAAGGTGGAGAACAATCTCTAGTTTTTCAAGGAGGATTCACTCCTCTACTATGAGTAAGAGAGGAAGTCGTAATGAAAGTAAGTGAATGTTGGTAGCCTCAAGGAGAAAGCTTCACTAACTTCTTAGTTGAAGACACTTATGTTCTTAACTAAGGAAATTATATTGTAAAAAATACAAGATCTAAGAAAAGGCTCTAGGGGATGATATTAGTGTGCATATAAGCTCAACTTGTCCTCCTAAGAGGTAGTAAGGCATGGATGCAAGCATGGAAGTTTATAACACTCTTACACCTCCTCCAAATCAGAATGTGGGAAGATCCAATTCAAGTGCTTCAATTCCTAAAGATACAAACACTTCCTGGACTCCAAGGACTTAGTAAAAAGTAAAAATTTCTGCTCTTAACATTGTGGATTCATTGAAAAGTGATAAGGCATCTATTTCTATTTAGGATATCCTTCATATACCTAGCTAAAAGGATCTCTTGAAAAAATAACTATCCGCTATCCATATGAGTCCTTTATCTTCAAGACATGGTCATGTTTCTCTTACTAATGTCCCTAATAACATTGTAGAGCCATCTACCAAATCTAAGAATCCTCCACCTTTCTACCTCACTCTCATTATGGGAGATAAACTAATCCACAACTACATAGTTGATATTGGAGCTAACACATCAGTGATGCCCAAGGTTGTAACTAATAAATTGGGTCTAAAGTATGAATCACATAGTAAATGAGTGCTTCAGTTAGATATTACAATTGTAAAATCAATAAGATTTATCAAAGGGTTGAAGGTTTTATTACATGATTGTCTTAATTTCCCCATCCTCTAAGACATTATGGTTGTTGACTTGCCTACTCATTTTATAATCTGCCTTTCAAGAGATTTTATAGATAAGATAGGAGGATACCTCTTAGCTGATTAGTCCTTCTTATCCCTTAGGATAAGATATGGGTCTAATTTAACCTATTTGGGAATATTATTGTAATGTTCCTAGTTTAGTTAAGGGATATGAGTAGTAAAATCAATAAATAAATATGAAATAATTAAGATACTAAATTTTATAAATTTGATTACAATTTAAACCTTTCTAAAAATAGTAATAATAGGGAAAAAATAAGACTTAGTTGGAAACTGATTGAGATGGCTGAGACAGAGTCTATAATTCACTATCCAAGACTAGGACACTATCACAAATCAAGATATGGCCTTCATTTTATGATTAGATAAGATCACCAAAATAGGACACTAGTGGTACCAACATTGTAGTCTAATTTTGCACTATTTTCTAGGAGACCCAAGCTTTCTAGGTTTTGTTCATTATGTCTGTGTGACCATACTTGTGAAGTTTTGACTACTAGATGTCTGTAAAACTCCCTATCAAGTATATTTTGTCTTAAAGCCCTAGACTCCATTTTACCTTGACCAATTGTGAGAAAGAGGGTGGGGTTAGCGTGTGTAATATTCATTGAATGTGTATCCACACTCCTTGTGTGGGCATACTGCCTACATACTCGTACTCTAAAGAGGGATCAAGCCGTATGTAGTTCTCCCACTTGATGTGCTTTGTGCAATAATGTGTATGAAGATGAAAAATTATAAATTGGATGTTCTTGAGGTGGCTAGGGAGTGGTGTAAGGATATTTATAATCTTGTAGGTATATTGGCTAGTTGTATGCAAAGAATAGGGAGGATTGCATGAGTATTCTTTCTTGTTTAGTGATAATTTACAACCCCTTATATATGAACTTTAAATGGGATTTTATAAGGATCTATTCATCATGGGTTGGATGTGCTCACATTAAGCTAACAAGAAGAGGAATAGGAACTAGAAGAAATTGACTAATGGGGCTAAAAATACACTTGGATAAGAGTGCCAAAAATAGATACTAGAGGGCCCAATGCTATAGTCCAAGTTGGGAGCTATAGTCTTGAGCTAATAAGACCTAGGTGGATGGATTTGTCATGGAAAGAGAAGTCTAGATGAGTTGGGATCAGGTCTAGAAGGCTACAGATGACTAGGAATCAATGAAAAGATGTCTATGAGGGACATGAAAGCAAGTAGGATGGACCTATGAGTTGGGTATCACAAGCCACACTCAAGTTACCAATTTTCACATTTTATATGACTACATTCCCCCCTTTATTCTAGTGATGAAGCAAAGTGAAATACTAAGAGAAAGGAAAAATAGAAAGCATACTTGAACTTACCTATAAGGGTGAAGCTCACAAAGTTGTGTGATGTTGGGTGTGTATAAAGAGAGCATGTTGTGAAGTGTGAATCTACAAAAGAAAAAAATAGTAGATCAATTATTACTAGATATGCTATATTTAAAATAACAACATACAAATCTAGGTAAGAGAGAGAGAGGAAGAGAAAGGAATGAATATACCTCACTGGGTTCGTGGACCAATATAAAACTTGTGATGTTGACTAATTTTGAGTGATGTTGGATGTGTGTTATACCAAGATTAATATCGTGAATGAAGATGAGTGCTCAATTCACTAAGAGTGGCTCAGAAATGCAAAGTTGGTTCTTTGGCTCTATCATCACCAACTAAGTGAAGCTATGTGATCTTGTGTGTTGATTGATGTTTGGACTATGTGCCCAATCCATTTGAATAGGTGGCTCAAGAATATAAAGGCTGTCTAGTCCTTTGTCTCCATTGTTACCCCATGAAGTGAAGCTAAAAAATGATATTGGTATGAAATGTGTGTCATATGAGATGGATCCTAAAGCCTATGAATGTTCTATAATCTTAAAATGTTAGTGTGAACAGCCAAATGTATGGTGGAAACTAGGCCACTCTTGGCCACTCAAAAATATGGAGAGATTAGGCTTATATGCAAACCACTTTGAAATTGGGTACTAGGTTTATATGAAAGCCATTCTGAAATGTGGATTCTAAGATTATATGAAATCCACTCTCAAATGATGCCAACTACCTACAGATAGAATAAGGCATGCAACTATTGAGAATGCCTAGGTAATACTAAATTTGGAAAGAAAATAAAATAAATGTGTCATGCACATTGCCCCAAGTCACTAGTGTCTGAAACATGGATTCTGATTTGGAAGTTATACCAATTATCATATCTAAAACTAGAAATGAGATCCATCATGTTATGCATGATGCCCCCTATATTTAGATTCTCTAAGTAGAAGTGTACTAAAAAATACTAAGTCTAAATTGGTCTGACTGTGTAAAATTATAGTTGAACCTACTTTTTTGCCTATTTCTAAAAAGTCTAGCTTTTATGTTGTTTGGATAGGAGCACTGAAAATGGACACTAGAGAGCCTGATACTATAGTCAAATCTTGGCATTATTGTCCTAGGCTAAATATAATGTCATTTATAACATTTTCACTATTTGTCTAGTCTGTTCTATATGATTTGATGTCTAGTTGTTATTCTAGGTGTTCTGAAAGCTAATTTTTTTACTGTTATGAGTTCTGATCTTTATGATAAAACCCTTGTTTGTTACCCCCTCTTTTGAGGTTAGGAATGGATAACTTGTAATGACTACCCTCAAAATAAATATCCTTATAAGTGTGTTATGTTGTAAAGATAAATGATATAGAAATAATAATCAACAAGATATCTCATGATATATCATGGTTTGTAAAGAAAGATTGTTAGATCAATAGGGGTATGCCTAGATATATATAACAATATAATAGCATGTGAAATTTACTAAACTAGAATTGGAAGTCTAGTTATTTTTTAGTTTTCAAGGAGGGATGGATCATGATGCTCATCATGACATCAAAAAAATAAAGAGAATCCATGATTAGGATCATGGAATTGCAAATAATTGAAAATCAATTAAGCAACAAACACATATGGCAAGAACCATATAAGAGTGGCCAAGGGGCCAAGAAAATAAGGGTCATGAGCTCATGTTACTCAAACTATAAAAGCAAACATACAAGTTATGTTCAAAATCTACATACACATATAATTAAAATAAGGAAAGTTGGCATGAGGGTCACAATCACATAGAAGAGTACAAGCAAAGGACATTGGCAAATGTCCTAAAACACACACATGAATAGAAGCAAAGGACATTGGCAAATGTCCTAAGGCACATATAGGAGACAAATAGAAACTGAGAAATGAAATCACATCTAGCTATGCAAAGAAAAAAATAAAGTATGTAATATTGGAAATACAATCACATCTAACAAATCAAAGCAAGAAGTGAAAGTATGCAAGACATGTTAGTACAAGACTAGGTATATGATAATAAATGTACAAGTGTTATATACTAGTGAGTGTCGATAGATTAATCTATGTAAACTAGTAAATAATGTAAGTCAACATGATAACTAGAGTGTGTAGTGTAGGAATGACATAACCTAGATGGTGTAGTCATGTAGAAGATGGCCCGGGGGGAAGATCAAGTAGGATGCCCAGTTAATGGCTACAGTGAAGCAATTAAGGAGTTGGATGTCACTACACACACTCAAAGAAGATCAAGTGAAGCATGGTAATATAGATAAATTGACAAATAATAACATAGAATATAAAATGTAAGTCTATTATGATAGTATTAATGTAAAGCATGGATTATGCATACAATAAAAAAATTGGTGTTTTTAAATGTATTAGAATGTTTTTGTATTGTTTTTAGATTTTGTTAATTATTTAAACTATGTACAATAAATCATAGGAATATTATATATAATCAAGTAAAGGAAACTATGTATAGGCAAGGTAGAGAAGAGATGATACTAATCGATGAGTCTCATGGGAGAATCCTTATCATGGTATCCTGTATCAAGGAGAGGAATCATGCATGATCATGAAGTATGATGAAAATGCTGAGATTGTGGCTCCAAAAGTTGTATATGCTATAAATGCTATAAAATATCTAAAGTGGAAATTTATTGTGGGGTCCCCCTATAACTTTTAAAAGTGGATACAACTTTAGGGTATCTTAGGGACCCATCTAGAAGTAGGAAAATCTCTCTGAACATGTGATCTATGTTTATAGCTATGAGACCTCAATGATACTACCTTGGGTATGAACACTGTATCTAGAAGATGTCTATAATCCTCAAGCTGTGAAGGTGTATAAACTCTCTATGTTGGTGATGAATGCCACAATTGTGTTTGAATCAAAATTGAAGGAGGAATATAACTAGTGGTAAAATTAAAATTGGTGACTACAAAATAGTAGATGGATTTGAAGTAGGGAGTGGTAGCTCATATGAAATTCCATTAATTTGAATGAATTTCATGCATATGTGATTTTATAAGGTACTACTCAAAGTTTTTGAATCCATGGTTGACTAAGTAACATATCAAAAAATCATGCATTGGGAACAATAGTGGATGGTGTGGCTGCATGTGTTGGACCAACCTGTATAGGAAGTATAATCTCACTTAATGAAATCTATGTGTTCCCACTGAATACACTAATAACTATGTCCATTGGGGTAATATCCTATTTTAAATATCCCAAATATTTCATTAATGTCATAATACACATGTTCAAACTAGATCCATTATTGATAAAAGTACTATGAATAGGATGATGATGAATGTAGGCTTTGATAAATATTGCATGATAATCTGAATCATCCTCAACTATCTCCTACTCTGAGAAGGAGATGGAAGGTCTAGCTAAAACTCTGGAATTGTATACACAATTCATGTTACTCAAAGGATGTGTCTCAATTGAAGGTGCCCTCTATGTATTTGGTGGCAGATGTGCATGATATGCATGGTGAACCCCAGATGTGTCCCCTGTCTCTTATTTTAAGTGTTATAGAAAGGGATTTGAGAAGATTTTCAAATATTTATCCTATGTTTTCTTTGCTTGAAGAGGCTCAATCAAAGTGTGAAGATCAATATGATTCCTATCTATCAAATCTTATATCTTGTAACTCAAACTAATGCATCTATTTATTGTATGGCCTAGTGCCTTGTGAAACTTGAAAAATGCATGTTGATCATATCCACATGGAAGAGGATTTATTGGGTCAATTTCCCAAATAGGAGGGAGAGATATGATGTTACATTCCAATAGCTATTGTAAAACTCTAGTTGTAGAAATTGGTATATTACTAAAGGTTTTCCAAGGAGGTGTTGATAAAACCACTCGATGAGGGGGATCTAAAGTTGCATTTACTGTAAGTTGATTCTAACTCTTGATATCATTGACCTTGAATTTGTATGGGATTTTTCTATTACTCTTATTTGTTGTTTTTGAACTACTTATGTACTTGAGTTTTCCCACTAAAATTAATTTGACTTCTCGTTCCTTTAGTGTGTGACAATTTAGTGAAGGAAGAGAATATATTAAATAGAATTGATCCATGGAAAGCTTGTAAGAGACTCTATTTGAAGAGATAGTGTAACTCTTGATCGGCCATGGGGCTAGTCATCATAGCCAAGATAGTTTTATATCAAAGAAATAATTTATGAGATGCTCATTTGACCTTTATTTCTATTGTGCAACTTAGGCATATGAAACATTGTTACCAATGTTAATGCTAAAATGAGCTAGGAACATGTTGGCTAAAGGATTGAATGAATTGAATAAATAATTAGGTATACTTTAGAACCATTTTAAAGTATAATCATTTAGGCTCTATGAAAATAACTGGTTAGTAGTCAGTCATTTGTCACATAGTCCAAGCATGTTGCATGAAAAGATCTCAAGCATGTCTCTAGATCACCCTTTCCATCGTATAGAGTAAGCTTGGGTTAAACAAAACTTTGTGGTAAAGGTGTCAAAGTAATGTGATGTGACAATAGTGTATGTAGTAAATCAAAAGAATCTAAAGCTTGTGTAAGTCTAGAGGCACCTTGCTCAAGATGTAACACCTTGGATGAAAGAGATCATATCTCTTACACAAGGGCTACTACATCAGGAGACAAAGATGTAGTAACTATAGCTAGTGGCATAGAGGAAGGATGGGCTATTATAGGGAGTTGTTGAGACATAGTTTCCCCCATAGTGTAATTTACAACTGGCTGGTCTATCATTTGAGATGATTGACCAATGTTTTCTCTTTGTTGTTCTTCTTATAGTATTTTAAGCATTTCATCTTGTATGCTAGGGTGTTTAATTAAGAGTTATTGAAGTTCCCTTTTATCATTTTCATTAAAACTGGTGTAATGGGCCATTATTAAGATAGGAAAAAAATTTGAAATTTGGTTGAATTTTTGTCAATAATTTGTAATAGGCAAAGTGTATAGGAATAAAGTACTGAACATAGGAAATTTAAATTCCTAAAAACAACAAACTAGAAAGTGAATAAAAAGGATACGAAGTTCACAAACATGTAAGGTGATACCTCAAGAAGCAATGGAACCTATTAGATGCAACTAGGGTTTGAAAGATGATTGTTTTGAAAATGACTATGAAAATTTGAAATTAAAAGTGATTTTTTGAGTTAGATATGCAAGTAAAAAATCAAAAATTTATTGATTTGAAGGAACCTAGTATGTGTCACTAGGGTTTAAAAAAGTAATAATTTTCAAAAAAATTATTATTTAATTTTGAAATAGAAAGTGAATTTTTTATTTAAATATGGTAGTAAAAAATCAAGAAATTATTGGAAAAATACTAGGAAAATGCCAAGACCTAGTATGGGCAACTAGGATTTGGATGAAAATTATTTTAAAATTACTATGTATTTTAAAATTTAATTCTAATTTTTGATTTTATTATGCAAGTAAAAATTCATAAAAAATATAGGAAATATTAGTAATAAATTTACCCTAGGGTTTCTAGGGTAAATATGCACAAACAAAGTAAGTCAAGTTCACCAAGTGATTTAACCTATTAGGGAATAATGGTGTATGATTCCTAATTTAGTTAAGGGGTTGAGTATTAAAATTAGTAAATTAATATCCAATAATTAAGCTACCAATTTGTATAAATTTTATTACAATTTTAACCTTTCTAAAAATGGTAATAAGAGGGATAAAATAATATTTAGCTAGAAACTGATTGAGACAACTAAGATAAAGTCTAAAATCCACTGTGCAAGACTAGGACACTATCAAAACTAAGGATTTGGCCTTTGTTTTTTGATTGGAAAAGAGCATCAAATATGACACTAGTGGTATCAATGCTTTAGACCAATTTTTTTGCTATTGTCTAGGAGACCTAAGTATTTTGGGTTTTATTCATTGTGTCTATGTAGCCCTGCCTATGAAGTTTTGACTATTGGATGTCTATAGAACTCCCTATAGAGTATATTTTGTCCTCAAACCCTAGAATCCATTTTAATTTGACCAATTTTGAGAAAGAAGGGGGGTTAATGTGTGTAATATTCACTAAATGTGTATTCACACCCCTTGCGTGGGCACATTGCTTACATACCAATACTCTGAAGAGGGATTAAGCCATATATATATATCTCCCACTTGATGTGCTTTGTGTAATAGTGTGTATGAAGATGAAAAATCCTAAACTAGATGTGCTTGAGGTGGATAGGGACTGGTGTAAGGATTTGGATAAGCTTGTAATTGTATTGGTTGGTTGTATACAAAAAATAAGGATGATTACCTAAGGAGTCTTGCTTGTATTCTTGTTTTCTTAGTGATAATTTACAACCCCTTGCAAATGAACTTTGAATGGGATTTTATAGGGATCTATTGGTCATGGGTTGGATGTGATCGCATTAGGATAACAAGAAGATAAATAACAACAGGAAGAAATTGATCATTGGGACTAAAAATACACTTAGACAGGAGCATTGAAAATGGACACTAGAGGGCCCAGTGCTATAGTCTAAGTTGGGTGCTATAGTCCTGAGTGAATGGAACCTAGGTGGATGGATTTGTCATGGAAAGAGTAGTTTAATTGAGCTGGGATCATGCCTAAAAGACTATGAATGACTTGGAATCAATGAAATGATGACTATGAGGTCATGAAAGCAAGTAGGAGGGACCTATGTATTGGGTGTCACAAGCCACACTCGAGTTACTAATTTTCACATTTTATATGACTACAAGGTTAAAAGTGACCATAAGGACTCAACCACTTGATAGGTTGCACATTGAGCCCTATGTTGAAGTAAGTTCCAATCTCAATTGTCATTAATGAGAAATAAGAGTATATTATGGATGATTTTACTTCTTCCAAGCTTGAGGGAATTTTTGATTTATTTCTAGATGAGTATGGTGCATATGCTTATGAACATGATCCATTTACCTACGTTGAACAAACTAAACTTGGCACCTATATCATCCATGAAGGATTATTTGGGCAAACAGGTGAACATTTAGCATTCTTTTTCAAATGTCATTGAAGGCAATTACTTGATTCATGTGTATGATGATGATATATTGAAGGGATTGATAGATCACCATGATGAGAAGAAATACACAATTATATCTACACTTAAAAATTATCCCTTGAAGATGACATTCATGAGGAAGAGGATGATTTATGGCAAAGGTTTGAAGCCATATGTCAATAATTTGATCAGTTAGGTAATACTATTTCTCATCTCAAGAAGTGTATATATGATGAGTGTGTTAATGAGAGTAATGATCATGTTGTTGAGAGTTCTCTCAAGCATGAAGGATTATGCCAAGCCTCTATTCAAGGTTCTATAGTCATAAAAGATCTCAGTGAAGCTACTACCCAAGAATTTTTAATCATGGAGAAGCCTAGTGAAGTCAAGGCAATCACGTTTGTGATTGAAGACAAATAATTTTCTCTACCTAATGTTGAACCATTTTAATATGTATTTAAGCAAAATGTTAAAGAGGAACTTGATGATCATATACATCAAGTGCATTATGTCCTAGAAGAGAGAAAAGTTGAGGTAACTATCATGCCTCTCAATTTGTAGTTTGAAGAATATCAAATGGATATGATAGAGATCAAGATAGTTTTAGCTCCAATAAAGGTATTTGGAGAGTAAGAGAGAGAATTCATGAAAGATCAATGTATCCCACTTGTAGGCATGAGAAGACATCAGTATGGTAAACCATTTAACCATTTGATGACAAACATGCCACACATGATAGTTTACTTTCATGGGTTAGTACGGATGAAAGAGGAACCATATTTAACCCTATTTGAAGCATGGTGAGTTATTTTTTCACCTCAACTAGAGGTCTTATAAATACTAGATTAGTTGTGTGTCTTTATTTCAATTGTGTGTGTTCCATAAGTGTTCTTGATAACACATGTTTTTCCCTTGGTGTGTCTTGTTTTGTGTGTCTATTTTTATTGTTTGGTATGGTTTCAAAGACAAACTCAATGTCAAACCTATGCATTTGTGACTCCATGGACCAATGGATAAGAGTAGGCTACTGGTCTTGGCATAACAAACATACCTACCCTAAAAAATTTTTAAGAATGGTTATTATTTTGACCATAAGTCAAAATAAGACAACCCCCTATAGTAAAAATATTGATATAGGTGTCTATTGGGATTTAATAGGCCATGTCATGGTCTTAATTGATGTGTTATTAACCTTGGTTATAGTCAAAATTAGTCCTAAGTCATTTCATGTCACATAAAGTCATATTTGAGCTATTTATGAAGGTTATATAGTTTACCTTGGTGGACAAGTGTTAAAAAATATTTTAAAATATCCCATATGTCATATTATTGTTAGTCATGTTAGTAATAATTGAAAAACTTATAGGTATAAAGTCAGATCAAGAAAATAATTAGAAAAGAAGAAGTTTTGGTAGTTGTACAACCTATGCAAGTGTTGTGGCATATGTGTTAAGCATGGAATATAATGAGAGGGGGGTGAATAAATATATCATATATCTTATAAACTCTCCCTTAATCAAATTCCACTTTAACATTCATTCAATATATGCAGTAAAAATGAAATAATAAACGCCACACAAGATAGAGAGACACCAGATTTAACATGGAAACCCAATGTGGGAAAAACCATGGAGAACAATCTCAAGTATATGAATGAGCACCAACTCAAACTACAATATTTGTAAGAACCAAATTGTAGGAGCACTAACCCCTTTGTTGAGCACCAACATCAAAATAATTCATGAGAACCAACCCATAGGAGCACCAACCCCTTTGTTGAGCACCAACACAATAATAATTCATGAGCAATAACTCCTTTGTGTATACCACACAACTATCTCTCAATGTTGCTATCTCAACAAATGATAGTTCATTACAATATATCTTTCATCTCTCACCTTTGCTCTTCTAAGATAGATATAACAATACAAATCATACTCATCTCTCCCATTGCTCTTCTAAGATAGATATTACTATATCAAATCAAACTCTATCTCTCACATTACAAATGGCTTCTCAAGCCTTTATTTATAGCTTTCCAAATGACCTTTGGCCTTCCCCCTTTGTGACCCTTGAATCCTCATGGAAAATGGCACCAAACTTGTATGATCCTTTGTATCCTTGCCTTTGAAAAGTCATATGGTGACCCTTCATAACCAAAAGCATCCTTTCCTCTTTTGTCTTTATCTTGGTGACTTTTTATATTCCTCAAAGTGTCCCTTCATGAGAAATTGTGCCCTTCCTCTTTTGTCTTCACTTGGTGACTCTTGGAATTCCCCAAGATGACTCTTCATGGGAAAATGCACCCCATTCTTCTTTTGTCTTTACCCCATGACTCTTTGACTTCTCCATGGGCCCTATTTTGTCTTATATGTAACCAAAAATATATTCGTTAATATTAAATAAATATTAACACACATTAGCCAAGATATAACTATTACAAACATAATTAAATGCAATGGGGCCTTTATCACCAATGATGCTAGACCTTTGACATCAATGACAATATTTATAACAATATCCCCCTTTCTCATTGATGGAAACCTCAATCTTGAAACTACCACATCCTGAATCCTGCACATATTGTCATCTAAAAAACTTATAGTAACTCCCCCTTATTGTAGTAACCTGTACCTCTTCCGTGTACTTATTTTTGCACCTGTACTCGTACCTTTTATTCTCCCCCTTTGACATCAATGGTAAAGGGCCTACGTAGAGATAACACTTAGCTCCCCATCAACTGCTGCTAAACCTCAATGGTAGGAAGTAATAGAAACTACTCCCAACTCCTCTTATAGATCTTTGAATGTGTCCTTTGATCGTGCCTTTGAGAATATATCTAATAATACATATAAATTATTGCCTATCCTTTAAGCATCTACAATCAACTCATTTGAATCTTTTCTTATAATCTCACAACCTTCTACATGAAACTTTAATGTGTATCCTTGATCACATATTTGACTTACACTCAATAGATTATGCTTAAGACCTTTTGCATACAAAACATTTTTAGTCTTGGTTCTACCATTATCTAAACTCAAAGTACCTTTTTTGGCTAACCTAGCAGTGGTTTTATCTCTAAATTTCACTGTGCCACCATTGATCTTCTTTAGATTTTTTATCTTACTTTTGTATCCTATCATATTCCTTGAACATCCACTATTAATGAACCATGGATGATCTTCATTTCTTGCATGCAAAGCTATCTGAACCAACATAGAATCTTTAGGGTGTTTCTTCTGCCATGAACCTATCTAAACCTTCCTCTTGACTTCTAAAAATTTTAGCTCTTTTTCAACATTCTATTTCTTATGACCATATCCATTTGAAACATTTTACAACTTTTAAACACTACATATGTAAGAAACATTCTAATAACCTCTAACCTTAACACTAGTGCAAAACTTTCTTCAAAAATCTATTCCCTTAAATGATATACAAATTAATCTATGAACTCACCTTCTTGTCATGTAACATAGCCAAGACCCAATAGCATCCACCATGCTTCAATTTTTATTAAAAGTGTCTCCTTGAAGCCTAAAAGAGACACCCCACACAAAGGGTCCTAGAAATAAATCTTAGGAGATTCCCACATCTCCTCTGTTACTTCCTTGATATTCTTGTGTCTTTCTCTTAGAATCCTTTTAAGCATGTCAAACTTATTTGGATTACTAACCTCATCATTCATGATGTTTTTCATCTTCTTAACTCTTGCAACTATCTTAACTTGATAAGGCTCATGCTTAAATGTAACAAGAGATTTTTCATAGTCCTTCCTATTTGATTCTTTATCTACTATATCAAGTAATTTATTCTCATTTTTAAACTCAACCTGATCAACCTTTACTATTTTAGGTCTTCAAACTTAAATTTGACTCTTCTCATATCTTTTAGGGGCTCTGTATCCTTTGACATACTTTGAAGATCTCTTTACTTTATTTGGACATAATTTAGCAATATGGCCAACCTTATGACAAAAAAAGCAAACAAAATTTCTCATTCCTTCTTTTTGAATGTGACTAAGATCTCCCTTTGATTGATTGCTTCTCCTCGTACAGTCTCTTGCCCTATGACCAACATGATGACAAATAAAATAATGGCCATGAAAATAATTTGAAAACTTAAAAGCATTGGGTTGCCTGATCAACTTCTTTAATTTTCCTTCAAAACTTGCATCCTTCTTTCCTTGGACTAATATTTCATGATCTTTCTCAACCTTGATTATAAGCTTCTCATGATTATCTTTTAAATAACCTAACTCAACCTTTAACTGATTACACTCTTCTTCTTTTGATTTCAAACTTGAATTTGTAACCTCTAGCCGATTCTTAAGATCCTGAATAAATATCTTATTTTTTTTTACTTCTATAGCCACCTTATAATCCAAGATACACACCTTTTGTTTAAGAGCTTCAACCATAGATTTAAACTCTTGATTCTCCTTATTTAGTTTCTTGGCCATCTTGTGCTTTCCCGATCTACCTTCAAGCTATAAAACTTTTTCAAAAGGAACCTACTCTGATATCAATTGCTAAGCATGGGATATACTGAGGGGGGGTGAATCAATATATCATATATCTTATAAACTTTCCCTTAATCAAATTCCACTTTAACATATATTCAAGATATGCAATAAAACTAAAATAATAAACACCACACAAGATAGAAAGAGACACCATATTTAATATGGAAACCCAATGTGTGAAAAACCACAAAGAACAATCTCAAGTATATGAATGAACACCAACTCAAACTACAATATTCGCAAGCACCAACTTGTAGGAGCACCAACCCCTTTTTTGAGCACCAACACAACAACTATTCATGAGCACCAACCCAAAGGAGCACCAACCCTTTTGCTGAGCACCAACC
The DNA here is from genome assembly GCA_037957365.1 of Torreya grandis. Taxonomy (NCBI): domain Eukaryota; kingdom Viridiplantae; phylum Streptophyta; class Pinopsida; order Cupressales; family Taxaceae; genus Torreya; species Torreya grandis. The sequence goes on from JARHVA010005756.1 coordinate 42,710, forward strand.
CATAGGAGCACCAAACCCTTTGCTAAGCACCAATACAACAAAAATTCATGAGCACCAACCCATAGGAGCACCAACCCCTTTGTGTGTACCACACAACTATCTCTTAATTTTTCTATCTCAACAAATGATAGTTCATTACAATATCTCTTTTCTCGCTCACCTTTGCTCTTCTAAGCTAGATATAACAAATACAAATCATACTTATCTATCCCATTGCTCTTCTAAGCTAGATATTACTATATCAAATCAAACTCTATCTCTCACATTACAAATGGCTTCTCAAGAATTTATTTATAGCTTTCCAAATTACCTTTGGCCTTCCCCCTTTGTGACCCTTCAAACCTCATGGAAAATGGTGCCAAACTTGTATGACCCTTCATATCCTTGCCTTTGAAAAGTCATATGGTGGACCTTCATAACCAAAAGTGTCCTTTCCTCTCTTTTCTTTATCTGGGTGACTTTTTGTATTTCTCAAAGTGTCCCTTCATGATAAATTATGCCCTTCCTCTTTTGTCTTCACTTGGTGACTCTTTGAATTCCCCAAGATGACTCTTCATGGGAAAATATGTCACATTCTTCTTTTGTCTTTACCCCATGACTCTTTGACTTCTCTATGGGCTCTTATTTTGTCTTATATGAAAACAAAAATATATTCGTTAATATTAAATAAATATTAACACACATTATCCAAGATATAACTATTACAAACATCATTAAATGCAATGGGGCCTTTATTACCAATAATGCTAGACCTTTGACATCAATGACAATATTTCCAACATGTGGAAAGATTTGAAATGAATCTTTAGCTTCTCTAATTTCACTTCCATATTTTATCTACTTTTTAAGCCTCAATATTGGCTTAAAACCATTCTAATCCTTCATCACTCTTCTTGGGATGCAAAATTAGTCAATATGTTTTCTCATGATACAAATAAGATGAGTTGTTTTAGGTCAGAATCCTCTAAGGAATTTTATCACACTTAGTCCACTTCCATGTCATGTAATGAGTTCAAATATTAGTTTTCCACACTTTATGAACCATTATTTAGAAGTTAACTACCTTTTTCTACATGGTCATCTCCACACAATGTAGGTTTTCTCCTTGTTTGAGTTGGTCCATAAAAACCAATTGATGGAATTGCTTTTGTAAGATGTTCACATCCTTATTTTATGGTTTCCATCTTTTATTGAATATTTGGAATTGAGTTGATGATCCAAACAACCCAAGTTACTAGTGAAGATCACCAATGGTGTTGCAAGCATGTTCATCAACCACATAGATTTTACTTTCATGTAGTGGTTTAAAGAAAATGTATTTAGATGTTTCATGCTTCTAAAAAGTCATGGAAACCACCCTCTACTTCTAATCTCAGTCTATAATGCTAAGATAAATGAATTTAAAGTCAAGGAAGGCCAACACAGTCAGATCTCTACATATATTCACTTATATTCAAGTGAATTAGGAATATCAATGTCTTGAAAACATTCATAGAGATGTAATGAGGATTATGAATAGGTTTTTAGCACACTATTAAAGAATGAATAATCAAATTGAGCTCTCAAATGACATTTTATTGAATGTGATACCTATTTCTCTTATATACATAGTCTTGCAGTCTAATGTATACCTAAAGGTGTCCTAAAGGAGAATAATTATGTTAAAATGAGGACACTAGAATTAGTTTAAAGTATTTAATATTTTAGACCTAATAAACTATTCATATTTTCCATATCTCTATTCATTTCCATGTATATTGCATAAACACCTATAGGTGGTTGTCACAGAGGCCTAAAGATGTTGCATGGAGGAGTTTGAGCATGTTGGAAACCTTCATAGAGTTTGATAACATTGAAGAGATCATAATAATCATGATGGAGTCCATATGATGACAAAAAAACTTAAAAATATGTCCTTAGTTTAAGAGAACCAATTCAGGGACAAGTTACCTTAAAATCTTTGATACAGGTTTTTCAGCTTTCTTTCAATCCTTTGATAGTGAAATACATGGGATTTAAAGAGGTTTGAATGATTCCATGAGCTGACCCAATCATATAGGTAGTTATTTTATATGTAAAGTATTTGTTTTTCCCAAGGAGTATGATGTTAGAAGGCTCCAAATTCAAGCAATTCTTTATTGTAGGTTTTTAGTGTTTACTTTAGTGTTTTAAGCTTTCAATGATCTCATTGTCCAGAGTAGAATGATAGAAATGTCTCTCCATAAAAAGTGATTATATTAAGGTAAGATGCACACTAGTGTTTCAATCAACATAAAGAGTTATTTGAGTGTAGTGTCTTAACCCATATCATCACCTTCAGGTGTATCTTTTCCCTAAAGAGGCCACCTATAGTTTGACTGTAGGTACCTACAAGCTTATGATGGGGATCTAGAGATGGAAGAATGAAAACATGAATATTTTCAAGTTGGATATGCTTATAAAAACCTAAAATAGATCTTATAATGTTTATAATAGGTTTCAAAAGTTAATAATGATATACATGACTGTTTCTATGCAAAATTGCTTTCTACATTCAAAGAAGAAATAAGAAACTGAAATAAAAGGTTAAGGCTAGAAGTACCTGATAAAGTTGAGCGCACCGAAATCAGACGTTGGAAGATTCTCCTCTTTGGCTGTGGAGGAATGACACCTGCGAAAAAGAGACTAAAACACGGAAAGATGTTAGTTAAAGATATGGTGGGTTGTCAGGCGAACGCCCGATCCCGGAAGTACGAAGACTCCCTAGAAGGATATCAACCCACTGATAAAAAGCGTAATATCTGACGAAAGTAGAAAATAATGACATAAATAAATGACAAAAAATAAAATGCGTACCTGATAAGCGGCACTGTTCTGCACAGTCGCCGGCGTCGATCTCTGTGGTGCCGGCGTCGGTCAAGGATAGTGCCGACGTCGGTTAAAATGCCGTCGTCGGTCGGGGTAGTGACCGGCATCGGTCGGGGCAGGTTCTGAACAGGGGTCTGGGAAAGTTGCAGAAGGTCTTGACAGGGTCGGGACGGGGTTTTTGGTCGAGTCTGGGGGTTTGAAGCTTCGGGATGGCAGAGATAGGAAATAAATAATCAGAAAGAAAATGAAAACACAGAAGATACTTACCTGTGAGAAGCCGTGATTGAAGCCATGGTCGAAGTTCTTGTGCAGTGCCGGAAGAACGAACGCTGGAGTTGGCGGATGCTGGAGTTGAAGGATGCTAGAGTTGAAGGATGCTGGAGTTGAACGCTGGATGTCAGAAAAATGGGTGCCTGTAGATGTCGCAAAAATGGAGAGAGTGATATCGCAAAATGGAGAGACTCATCTGACTGATCAGGGAGGGAAGACTGAATGAAGGCCCCGGGACGGTTTCGAGAGACGGTTCGATAACCGTTTCGAAAAACCGATTGGGAACCGAATGACAACTATTTAACGGATAACGAGATGGTGACCGACGTCGGCAGGATTACCGACGTCGGCCGATAAGTGACCGACATCGGTGACATCGGCCGGGTAAAGACCGTCGTCGGCAGATGCACAATGAGGACAGAGTCTAGCTTTAGCTCTGTGCTCATTTTTACACGCTGCCAGGGTCAAGGTTGGTGGAACAAGTGATCGACAAGGGTTAAATAGGCGAAGAAGAATAAGATGGGGAGTGACCAGGGGAGTCGACATGATTTCGGTGTCTACAATGACCTCTTTTACTCCAAGAATGGTCACTTAGAGTCAATTATAGGATGATAGTGCATCAGGATGGGATAGTCCAGTATTGTCATAATTACCTAAGCATGTGGTTAGTATAAATGATTTGGAAGTGAAATTGATGATTTAAAGGGAATAATATAACATGATACAAGGTCTAACCCTACAATAGTCACCTATAGGCATGTCACTTTCTGAGCAAAAAAACATAGTACACAATCAAGCACTCTTGCCTAGTCAAGAAAAGGTGAGGACACTTTGAGTTAGAAATGAATAATGAGTCTTAAAATTGATTAAAAATTCCTCATATATGATAATTAATATCTCATGAATTATTAATAAAATAAAATATGGAAAGATTTGGTTTTCAAGTGCACCTACAATCAACACACTAACCCTGCATATTGTGAGTATTATACAGTCTGCATTAAGGGTTTTTGATGAATTAGAGATGATAATAGTGTGGTATAAACCTATAAAATTTATATAGGATCAAAATAAATTAGAAAATACTCTCATACCTTTTTTTCCTGAGATAATAAGAGAAGTGCTCTCAATTCTATCTCAGATAGAGGGCATTCTGAGGGAGATAAAAATTGTAGGTTGAGTAACTTAAGGGAAAAGAAGTGAGTTAGAGAGTTGGCAGATGCTGGAGTTGAAGGATGCTGGAGTTGAAGGATGCTGGAGTTGAACGCTGGATGTCAGAAAAATGGGTGCTTGTAGATGTCGCAAAAATGGAGAGAGTGATATCGCAAAATGGAGAGACTCATCTGACTGATCAGGGAGGGAAGACTGAATGAAGGCCCCGGGACGGTTTCGAGAGACGGTTCGATAACCGTTTCGAAAAACCGATCGGGAACCGAATGACAACTGTTTAACGGATAATGAGATGGTGACCGACGTCGGCAGGATTGCTGACGTCGGCCGATAAGTGACCGACATCGGCGACATCGGCCGGGTAAAGACCGTCGTTGGCAGATGCACAATGAGGACAAAGTCTAGCTTTAGCTCTGTGCTCATTTTTACACGCTGCCAGGGTCAAGGTTGGTGGAACAAGTGATCGACAAGGGTTAAATAGGCGAAGAAGAATAAGACGGGGAGTGACCAGGGGAGTCGACACAATTTTGGTGTCTACATTTGCCCCTTTTTGTCTTGTTGGTTGTTCTGACGAACTGCAAGACAAAAATAGGAGTGATTGCCCCAGGTGAGGGATAAGGTTGATTTCGTCTTGTTGGTTGTTCGAATGAACTGCAAGACAAAAATAGGAAGAAGATAGGTTGCCCCGATTATGGATGAGGTATTCCCCCTCAAAGCAGGAGTCGAGAGAAGGGAATCGAGAATCGGGTGCTGATTTGACAAAAAGTGGATGAAAAAGGGGTGAGGGTGAACGCTGCAAAAGTCGTGATTGCGCACATACCACTGCACGAGATGGTTAGGTCAAAAGTGTCGCAGGTCAAGGGTCGAGGAGTGCCAAAATCGAAGTAACCGGGCCCCAGCATTTAGTCGTCTGTTGATCGGGTCACTCAATTTAAGCTGAAGCTCCAAATGGTCATCGTGTTCCAGGTATCCCGAGCTCAGGAAGTGCTCCTAGAAACATGAAAAAGCCACAAGTAGGGCGGATCAACCGGTTTGCGATCCTATACTTGTGAGGGTCTAAAAAGGTCTGCGCACAATTCTGCTAACCAGTCATGAGGTAGCATACATTAGAATGTTTCTATGCAAAATTGCTTTCTACATTCAAAGAAGAAATAAGAAACTGAAATAAAAGGTTAAGGCTAGAAGTACCTGATAAAGTTGAGCGCACCGAAATCAGACATTGGAAGATTCTCCTCTTTGGTTGTGGAGGAATGACACCTGTGAAAAAGAGACTAAAACACAGAAAGATGTTAGTTAAAGATATGGTGGGTTGTCAGGCGAACGCCCGATCTCGGAAGTACGAAGACTCCCTAGAAGGATATCAACCCACTGATAAAAAGCGTAATATCTGACGAAAGTAGAAAATAATGACAAAAATAAATGACGGAAAATAAAATGCGTACCTGATAAGCGGCACTGTTCTGCACAGTCGCCGGTGTCGGTCTCTGTGGTGCCGGCGTCGGTCAAGGATAGTGCCGACATCGGTTAAAATGCCGTCGTCGGTCGGGGTAGTGACCGGCGTCGGTCGGGGCAGGTTTTGAACAGGGGTCTGGGAAAGTTGCAGAAGGTCTTGACAGGGTCGGGATGGGGTTTTTGGTCGAGTCTGGGGGTTTGAAGCTTCGGGATGGCAGAGATAGGAAATAAATAATCAAAAAGAAAATGAAAACACAGAAGATACTTACCTGTGAGAAGCCGTGATTGAAGCCATGGTCGAAGTTCTTGTGCAGTGCCGGAAGAACGAACGCTGGATTTGGCAGATGCTGGAGTTGAAGGATGCTGGAGTTGAACGCTGGATGTCAAAAAAATGGGTGCCTGTAGATGTCGCAAAAATGGAGAGAGTGATATCGCAAAATGGAGAGACTCATCTGACTGATCAGGGAGGGAAGACTGAATGAAGGCCCCGGGACAGTTTCGAGAGACGGTTCGATAACCATTTCGAAAAACCGATCGGGAACCGAATGATAACTATTTAATGGATAACGAGATGGTGACCGACGTTGGCAGGATTGCCGACATCGGCCGATAAGTGACCGACATCGGCGACATCGGCCGGGTAAAGACCGTCGTCGGCAGATGCACAATGAGGACAGAGTCTAGCTTTAGCTCTGTGCTCATTTTTACACGCTGCCAGGGTCAAGGTTGGTGGAATAAGTGATCGACAAGGGTTAAATAGGCGAAGAAGAATAAGACGGGGAGTGACCAGGGGAGTCAACACGATTTCGGTGTCTACATTTGCCCCTTTTTGTCTTGTTGGTTGTTCTGACGAACTGCAAGACAAAAATAGGAGTGATTGCCCCAGGTGAGGGATAAGGTTGATTTCGTCTTGTTGGTTGTTCGAATGAACTGCAAGACAAAAATAGGAAGAAGATAGGTTGCCCCGATTATGGATGAGGTATTCCCCCTCAAAGCAGGAGTCGAGGGAAGGGAACCGAGAATCGGGTGCTGATTTGACAAAAAGTGGATGAAAAAGGGGTGAGGGTGAACACTGCAAAAGTCGTGATTGCGCGCATACCACTGCACGAGATGGTTAGGTCAAAAGTGTCGCAGGTCAAGGGTCGAGGAGTGCCAAAATCAAAGTAACCGGGCCCCAGCATTTAGTCGTCTGCTGATCGGGTCACTCAATCTAAGCTGAAGCTCCAAATGGTCATCATGTTCCAGGTATCCCGGGCTCAGGAAGTGCTCCTAGAAACACGAAAAAGCCACAAGTAGGGCGGATCAACCGGTTTGCGATCCTATACTTGTGAGGGTCTAAAAAGGTCTGCGCACAATTCTGCTAACCAGTCATGATGTAGCATACATGCAAAAATAACCAAGGCAACAATGTCTTGGAAGTAGTCGAGGTCAGCGGAGATAGGCATGATCTCCAATGGTTGGTGGTCGAGGGGAGGAATGGACGAAAGGATGTGGCCGAGCTAACCTCAGAAGACCCCATGTCAACTGAGTGCTACCTACATAGCCCTGGTGATAGGGCCTCAGGCCAATGTAGTTCTCCCTAGAAGGGAGGGAGGGTCAAAGGGATAAAATGGGTCGTGGTCAAGGACAAGATTATGGTTAAAAGAAGGAAAGAAGGTTTGTCCATCAGAGAGACGAACAAACGAGAATGGTCGAGCTAACCTCAGAAGACCCCATGTCAACTGAGTGCTGCCTACATAGCCCTGGTGATAGGGCCTCAGACCAATGTAGTTCAGACAAAGGGTCCGAGTGGTAGACAGGTGGTTAAAATGGTTGATAGATTGGTCGATGATTGGATGAAATGATGAGGAAAAAAGATGTTGCAGGGTTTTCCAAATGGTGTATTCGGCAACATTGGTTGACGGGTTTTTCATCCCTAGCAATATTCCATATTCATGATGGATGTATGCTAAAAATGAATTGAGGTTTATTTATGCTTCAACAAGTATTGGTTTATGCTGAACATAAATTGTGGCGGGTCGATAGTTTCCATGTGTATTGGTGTCCATAGAAACTAGGGTGAATAGGCTAGGTCAGGTTGATGGTTTGAAAAGAGAGTTGAGTTGAGTCGATTGACAAGTGATGAAGGTGAATGTGACCAAAGTGTAGAAGAAGTGAAAAGCATATTGCTCTTTCATTGACAAGGACCAAAAAGATAGCATAGATAGGGGTTATGAGAACCAAGAGCCCCATTCATGCGTGACGTCGTTGACCGTGGTTATGTTAGAGCGGTAATCGAATCACTTAGACATTAAAGTGAGCTCGAAGTCCCTTGAGCGGGTGATAGGAGGAGGAAGAAGGGTAACCCGTTTTAGGAGCAAAGATAACGATGCCCCTTTTTATAGGAGACCCTGAGACAACTATAAGTCAAGTCCATGACTTTTTTTTCTTTTTTTTTTTTTTTTGGTGCAGACTGATCAATGCGGAAAGCCTGCATAGAGATGTCGTTTGTTTGGTGGTCAGGTTGTGAAGCTGATCAATGCGGGAAGCTTCTAAAATAATGCTGTTTATTGCCAGATTTAGTCATAGCCATCCTTCGAGGGAGTGGTCTAGATTTTTGTTTAATAAAAGGCTTTTGAATAGCTGTCCTTTGAGGGAGCAGTCTATTTATTACAGCAATGATAGTACAGCTATCCTTTGAGGGAGCAGTCTGCTTTTTGATTTTGATATAGATATAGTGACCATGGATATGTTTTGACATCTTGATTTGTTTTGACAGAAATGTGAGTCATGGACAAGATTATAGAAGGTCAAGGACTCCCTTTTATGAGGACAAAGCATCCATACAGCATAAAAGGGTTATAGGAATTGTTAAGAGGAAGAGGGTTGAAAGGAAGTAGGACTAAGAGGATGGGGATTGCTCAAGGGACGAGCTCAAGTTAAGTGTCAAGTAGACGAATACTCGACTAGCAGTAGAACGGTCGCAGATGCAACGCATTAAGAGGTTCAGGTTTTGGGCGTCCATCAAGAGAAGACAGACGATAAGTCCCTGATCCATACTTGTGCGTGATAATAAAAGGTCCGAGCCAATTAGGAGCAAACTTGCCTCGTTTACTTCGCTCCATATTGGTCACGTGTTGATTGATGAGTGGATGTGAAGTTGACTGATATGGTTGTTGATTAATCGAGACTGGTTGAATGTGTGGATAAAAAGGTTGGTCAATGTTTGGTTGAGATTTGGTCATTTGATAGTTGGTCAATGGTTGATCGAGGGTTGATTGGTTGGGTCGAATGTTTGGTTGAGGTCGGGTTGAGGCTAAGTTGAAAGAGTGATTGATATGTGGTCGAGACTGTGTTGAAAAATTGGTCGAAGTTTGGATGAAGGTTGAATTCCCCCAGCGGCTAGGGAGAATGTTTGACGGATTGGTTAAGGTCGATTGAGGTTTAGTGGTCAGATGGACTGTGTTGATGTCGAATAAGGGGGTTAAAGGCGACAAAGGAACCAGAACCTGGCATAGAGATCCCGATTTAGGTGATGAGGTTGGAGAGGTATGAGTTGGTGTTGATGATTTATTGGAGGGAAGGTCAAGAGGATCCTTGATGAGAAGGGAATCCTTTCTCCGTTGGTGACGAATGACAGCTTTAAGAGCGCAACAACGCTCAGTGTCATGCCCCGGAGTATGATGATAGTGACAGTATTTAGAGTTGTCGAACCAAGAGGGTCTTGATCCGAGAGTTGACGAGAGGGGCGGTGTTGAAGGCTTGATAACGTGGTCAAGAAGAGAGGTGTCATTCTCCAGACATTGGCGAATGGCGACCTTGAGGGCACAACAATGTTCTGTGTCGTGTCCAGGTGTGCGATGATATGCACAGATATGAGTGTCGTCGAACCAAGGTGGTTTAGGTCCGAGAGAATGATATGGTTTGAGAGGTGGAAGGTTAAGGCGAGATGACTGCAACAAGTGCCGTAACAGCAAGGTATAAGAACCTGCTAACGGGTCTAGATATTTTATTGCAGTGAGGGTTGATGACGTTGGTTTAAGAGGCGTAAGAGACGTTGGTCAATGGTTTAGAGAAGATATATGTTTGACAGGTTGATAGAGTAATGGAGGTGACGTGCCTCTGTGAAGGAGGGAGTGGGCAGCACTCCAATTAAAGTGGACAGATGCGGGCCCAAGATTGAAGGTAATGACGAAGGTGGGGGAGGAGTCCTCTGATGTGGTCTAGTTGTCTTCGTGGGTTTGAGTCGAGGGCCACTATTGTGCGAGGCGAGGTTAGATACGGGTTTGGGTTTAGATGTGGACGGAGGTGAGTGAGATGTAACAATCTCAGACAAAGGGCAAGAGGAAACCGTGATTGGGTCTTCCTCAATTGAAATGGGTGAAGAGATAGGGTCTTCTCTTGGTGGAGAAGAAATAGGAGAGGGTGGCTCCTCAAGTGGGCAGATGGTAGGGATGATCGTGCCTTCTGCATGTGCTTGAGGAGTAGGCAAGGTAAGGTCTTTGGATGAAAGTAGGGCTAATGGCATAGGTGTGATCAAGGCGTCCTCCAATATAGGAGAAATAGATGGAGGACTAATAGGAGAAGAGGGTTCTTCATCATGTGAAGAAGGTTGGTCAGGGACAAGAGGTAAGATAGTGTTGACGGTGTGTATATGGTTTTGAGGGTCATTGATCATGGTTTGGATGTTGTCTTGAGTAGGCGGGTGATTAGGAAAAGGTTGTTTGAAGATGTCAAGGTTTTGGTTGGGCGGTGCATTCGGGTTATCCAAGATAAGATCGCCCTTGTCTAGCATGTCCTGGATGAGGTTTTTAAAAGTTTGATAGTGATCCGTATCATGGCCTTTGACACGGTGATAGTTACAAAAGTGATTCTCCCTGTACCATGCAGGGATAGGTGTTGAGGAGTCGAATTGATGTGGTCGAATTGAAGGGAGATTGAGGTCCCCCTGCTTGACGAGTTTATCCAAGACAGAAGCATATGACTCTCCAATTGGAGTGAATTGACGCTGTATGGATTGACGTTGAAAATGTTTATTGATGTAGTTTAATGTTGAAGATGCTGGTCGGTTGGTTATTGTTGAAGATGATGGTCTAAAGGTGATAGTGTTCGCCAACTCCTTAGATTGAGAGTGGGCAGAAGAAGGTCTGGAAGAAGAATGGTCATTGGTTCTTGTGTTAGTGTTACACAATTTGACCTTATCTTCTTCAATAGCGCAGAGTTCAAGTTTTCGGGCCATGGTGAAGGCCTCGTCAAAAGTGTGGAATGTTTGAACCCGCAAGGTGGATGAGATGTGACTGACACATGCTCAAGAAAAGAGGTCAATGAGCTCGGGTTGAGGCAAGGAGAAGGAGAGCTGGTTGATCAAGTCTCTCCAACGGGTGACAAAATCAACTACTGATTCGTCGTCAAATTGCCTAATGGAGTAAAGGTCTGTGATCGAGACTTGTTTAGTGATATTGATTGAGAAATGGTCAACGAATAATTGAGCGAGTTGAATGAAGGAAAAGATAGAATGTCTGGCAAGGGAGCTATACCAGTCAAGGGCAGGGCCAGAAAGAGACATAGGAAACGTGCGTAAAAGTAACGCATCGTCGTGGGCAAAAAGATAGCAGGCATGTCTGAATGCCCGTAGATGTTGTTGTGGGTCTTCCTTACTCTGAAAGTGAGTAAATTTAGGAAGCTCCCAATGGTTGGGGTATGGTCGGATAGGGACAGAAGGATGAATGGGCTCGTTATAAATCTGGTCATATGAAGAGATATTATTTGAACCGGAGATAGAAGCTTCGAGACTGGACATTTTATCCATCAGCATCTTGATGACGTCTGCTGACGGATTGGTGGACGGAGCGCCCCTTAGATTGTAAGGCGCTTGAAAGAGGCTAGAGGAGGTATACGACGTAGTCGGTTGTACTAGTAAGGGTGCAACGTACGGATGACTAGTCGCAGGGGCAGAAGCAGAGGTTAAGGGTGGTTGCGTCATGAAGGTCGAAGGTATAGGTTGACTAGGCACTGCCAAAGGTGGTTGAATAGCGGCATTGGTAGAGGGATAGGTTGGCACTCCTACATTTATGGGCGCAAGAGTGTAAGGGGTCGAGGCAATCAAGTTCTGATATGATGTAGAACTTGGTTGATTTGCAGGTGATTGAGGGGGTAACGAAACCCCGATGGAGGTCGGTTTAAAAATAGACGAAGAGGCCAAACTTTCCGTATTGGCCATGGTTGAGTTAACGGATGAGGCGAAAGGCTGAGTCAAAAAAGGTTGGGTGGCGAATGGTGTCGATGTCGTCGCCATATCACCCGAAAGGTCTCGCGTTGGATTTCTCGCGAGATAGTTATGGAGGGCTGCAGTATTGAGGTCCAAGAATTTTTTGAAATCCTGGTCCCCTTCAGGGATGATGGGAAGTTGAGTCAGGGTCAGGGTCGGTCCTGTAGGAGTTCTTTCAGTCTCCGAGTGGAACTCCATGATAGGACGGTTTAGAGATGGGGTAGACGAAAATAGTTGACGGTCAGAGTGGTCAAAAAGGGCCTTGGTTTGACTGTGTGTCAAAACCATAAAAGGCAAGAGAGAACGTCCTTACACACTCAAACAAGCAGATAAGAACTAAAAAGATGAAGACACAAGCAGATCCTAAAATTCTAGAAGTAAAATTTTTAGGATTATAGTGGCTTATGCCTTAGAATGTGTGTTTGGGGAGGTTGGCTTTGTGAGTCGGGTCCTAGAAGAAGTCTATAGATGGTTTCGGGTTTTGTTATGGTGCTCAAGAAGTCTATGTTAGGGTCTGGTACGTGGCCTGGTGCTAAGGAGCAAGCTCCCCTCACTTCACGATTCCAGTGGTTAGCTGGTCTCGCTTAGCCAAGATATACCTCTCCTAGAGATTATACTCTGCCAGAGAACGGAGTGGGCTTCCCCCTTGGTGATGAAATCCAAGTAGGGTCACCGAGATGGGTAAGGTATCCGCTGGGGGATGAAATCCCAGTCGGGCCTTGTCTCAGGTAAGTTAAAATGTTTGTTTTGTGCAGGTGGTTTGGTCGTGTAACATGAAGTGATCTAGATTAATTCAATATGCGGTTTAATTACTATGTGTGGTCTAAGAGATGCAGGCAAACAGAAATGAATGCAAAGTGTTTTAATGTCCAAGTCGAAATGTTTGTTCGTATGAAGATGAATGGAGAAAGAATTGAAGAATATGAGTTTAGCTAGTCTAGAAGTGCAAAAAAGAAATGTTCGTTTTAGTTCTGCTTATGATGTCATTTAAGAAGAGACGAAAGGAGGCGAAAAGGAAGAAACCTAATGCGCCTAAATGAACGAAAGAAAGAAAGAACCCAAGGAGGACCAAGGGTCCCACCGGGCGTGCCAGAATGTTTCTATGCAAAATTGCTTTCTACATTCAAAGAAGAAATAAGAAACTGAAATAAAAGGTTAAGGCTAGAAGTACCTGATAAAGTTGAGCGCACCGAAATCAGACGTTGGAAGATTCTCCTCTTTGGCTGTGGAGGAATGACACCTGCGAAAAAGAGACTAAAACACGGAAAGATGTTAGTTAAAGATATGGTGGGTTGTCAGGCAAACGCCCGATCCCGAAAGTACGAAGACTCCCTAGAAGGATATCAACCCACTGATAAAAAGCGTAATATCTGACAAAAGTAGAAAATAATGACATAAATAAATGACGGAAAATAAAATGCGTACTTGATAAGCGGCACTGTTCTGCACAGTCACCGGCGTCGATCTCTGTGGTGCCGGCGTCGGTCAAGGATAGTGCCGACGTCGGTTAAAATGCCGTCGTCGGTCGGGGTAGTGACCGGCATCGGTCGGGGCAGGTTCTGAACAGGGGTCTGGGAAAGTTGCAGAAGGTCTTGACAGGGTCGGGACGGGGTTTTTGGTCGAGTCTGGGGGTTTGAAGCTTCGGGATGGCAGAGATAGGAAATAAATAATCAGAAAGAAAATGAAAACACAGAAGATACTTACCTGTGAGAAGCCGTGATTGAAGCCATGGTCGAAGTTCTTGTGCAGTGCCGGAAGAACGAACGCTGGAGTTGGCGGATGCTGGAGTTGAAGGATGCTAGAGTTGAAGGATGCTGGAGTTGAACGCTGGATGTCAGAAAAATGGGTGCCTGTAGATGTCGCAAAAATGGAGAGAGTGATATCGCAAAATGGAGAGACTCATCTGACTGATCAGGGAGGGAAGACTGAATGAAGGCCCCGGGACGGTTTCGAGAGACGGTTCGATAACCGTTTCGAAAAACCGATTGGGAACCGAATGACAACTATTTAACGGATAACGAGATGGTGACCGACGTCGGCAGGATTGCCGACGTCGGCCGATAAGTGACCGACATCGGCGACATCGGCCGGGTAAAGACCGTCGTCGGCAGATGCACAATGAGGACAGAGTCTAGCTTTAGCTCTGTGCTCATTTTTACACGCTGCCAGGGTCAAGGTTGGTGGAACAAGTGATCGACAAGGGTTAAATAGGCGAAGAAGAATAAGATGGGGAGTGACCAGGGGAGTCGACATGATTTCGGTGTCTACAATGACCTCTTTTACTCCAAGAATGGTCACTTAGAGTCAATTATAGGATGATAGTGCATCAGGATGGGATAGTCTAGTATTGTCATAATTACCTAAGCATGTGGTTAGTATAAATGATTTGGAAGTGAAATTGATGATTTAAAGGGAATAATATAACATGATACAAGGTCTAACCCTACAATAGTCACCTATAGGCATGTCACTTTCTGAGCAAAAAAACATAGTACACAATCAAGCACTCTTGCCTAGTCAAGAAAAGGTGAGGACACTTTGAGTTAGAAATGAATAATGAGTCTTAAAATTGATTAAAAATTCCTCATATATGATAATTAATATCTCATGAATTATTAATAAAATAAAATATGGAAAGATTTGGTTTTCAAGTGCACCTACAATCAACACACTAACCCTGCATATTGTGAGTATTATACAGTCTGCATTAAGGGTTTTTGATGAATTAGAGATGATAATAGTGTGGTATAAACCTATAAAATTTATATAGGATCAAAATAAATTAGAAAATACTCTCATACCTTTTTTTCCTGAGATAATAAGAGAAGTGCTCTCAATTCTATCTCAGATAGAGGGCATTCTGAGGGAGATAAAAATTGTAGGTTGAGTAACTTAAGGGAAAAGAAGTGAGTTAGAGAGTTTTGAAACTTCAAAAGAGATGTAGGGAGATATTTTTAACATGGAAAATAATATATGAGGTCTCACAAGTGTTAAATTCTAAATATGATGGCATAAACTCATATATATGTCGTCAGACCTACTAGGCCTTGACTAGGACTAATACCTAAAGGGGGTACAATTCCATTTATAACAATATATGAGACTTAAAATACATTGTAGGAAATTAATGGGGAGATATAAGGTGAGTTTAAGCCTTTATTTTTCATAGAATTACATGAATGGGTTATTTCTTGACTCAAAAACATGACAGGGTGCATAGAATGCAGAGAAGAGCCTTATAGGCTAAGTTTAGAAGCTGATATCTATATGGATGATTATCATGGGAGCTTTAGGAGTTATGATATGTTAAATAGGGTAAAAAAATTGTATTTTGTGTAATTTTTTCATAGGTTCAACGTCAAAATTTTATGAAAAATCCTTAAGGGTTAAAACCACTGAAAACCATCCAAAACCCTTGTTAATGACCTGATTGGGAAGAGGTTGATATAAATGAATTTAAATGAGATGTTATGAATATGAAAGTGATTTGGACTTGTATAATACTCCCAAAGGATACTTTACATCAAGTTGGATTGAACCTTATTTTTATGAATAGTGTACAAAACTGGGTTTCTTGACATTTTTTGATATTTCATAGGTACAAAAGGGTTTCAAAGGATCATGATCACTTTGAGAGATATAATGAGACCTAACTTGACTACGCATATCCATTTATTTTTTTATAAGATAAAACAAGTGCCTATTCAATCACATTCACTCTAGGTAGTCCAAAATGACATTGTGAGTAAAGAGTGATCACTAGGTAAGAAGGTGATAACTTTACTTAGGAAAAATTTTAAGGTTTGCCTAATGGATTTAGGGATATAAATCTTGACATGTGTCATACCATTTATTTTATGGATTGGTTTGAGAAACTAAAGACCATCTTAGTGTCAAGTGTGAAGGGTGAGTAAAAAAAGGATGATAGTGACTAAAAGCAATTAAAAGACTTGTCCTAAAGAAGATCAATGATTAGGGGCACATCCAATGCATGATGGATATTTTTAAATACCCTATCATCATAGTGAATATTTGGAAACTATCCCTAGTCTACCTAAGATATCTCTATGCCATGTTTGGGGAGTTTTATGATTCTAAGGGATATTTGTCCAAAGAGACTTTGCATGGTATATTTCATAATCCATTCTCCTAAAAACATAATCCTTTTTCTTAGCCTGAAACTTGTTCTTATGACTTTTGAGCTTCATTATTCTCTCTCTTTTCTCACATTCTATAAGTAATAGCCATTTTGTCTCTTGTAACTAATCCCACACCATGTATGGTGAAGCCATGTTGGTTTGATGTTGTACTTTGCCTTTGAATAATACATGCAATCTTTCTTTGAGTTCATAACAACTTATCTAAGTGTGTGAAGTGATGAATGGTGGGGTCTAGTGATAAGCTTCTATCCTTATTTCTCCTTATCCTTTCATGTTTGGTGCAAGAAGTTCTCATTCTAATAGGTAATATGGAGTGTAGATAGTGTGTTTGGACCCCTTCAAGTGTGCAAGTGTCTTTAGTGTATTTAAAATAAACTCTGGTCTACTTACCTTAAATTTTCTCATACATATCAATTCCAAATTGAAATACTAATGTTAGGATATTTAAAGACATTGAAGCTAATGTTGTAGGTCTTGTTTCTTAGTGCAAGAAGTATGATGATCTTGTGGATATACTTATGGTATATCACCCCTTTAGAGTAGTTTCCTTTTACACATAATTCTTCCCCTTTTCTCACAAGAAATCATGTAGTATAGGTGATAAGAACTTCAAGGATAAGTCAGGGAGCTAGCCCTTAAACCTATATCTCTACCTCTACTATAGGCAACCCACAAGCCTAGAAGCATTCTAATATTTCGTAAATATTAGAGTGGGATTGAATAACCTCCTCTAGGGTACAATATTTGGTGAAAATAGGTTATATGTGACATTGTCCTTGGATATCCCTAATTCATTATTAGTCATTATTCCCCTCATCATTCATTATCATCCAACATTATCCTAAATCCATATATTACATCTCTCATCCTAGTGTTAAAAGAGGGTACCCTTATGCCAGTGAACCCTTTGTATCTTCTTATTCTAAAAAATTGTAAAAGCATCCGATAATCCAAAAAATTAAAAAAAATTAGAAAATCCCAAATTCTCTAAAAATAAGAGAAGTCTAGAAAATATCCAAGAGAGATATAAAGCCATAAAATATAGAAACATTTGTTTTACCCTAAAATCTAGTCAAGATCCTTAATCAAATAATTTCATCTAGCATTGGGATGTGTCCTTTGAAAATATTCCTTACTTGGGGAAAATCCAACCATTCCATATTTTTGAGATATTTCATTTCTACATCCACCATGTTTGGAGTAAATCATCAATCTAAGATTGCTACTTTCACCATATTTGGAGAAAATCAACATGTGTAGTTTATTTCAAGATTTTTATTCCCAATCCAATCCCCTTGAATTTATCCTTGCTTTGGGGAACCATACATATGTAGACACCTAAAAATATCCATAATTGACTTTCGACCATACTTCAGATTGATTCCTATCAACCATTTCAAACAGAGCCTAAAAATCACTGAACATCCCACATTTATTTTTGCCTCATTTATCAAAGCTCAAAATCATGTTGAGGCTTCTAATTTAGGATAATAACCCATATGAAATAATAACCTCTCACAGAATCCCCCTGATCATCTTACAACATCACAACTATCACTTTGGCCTAAAGACCCATTAATTGGGGCACTTGCACACATGATTAAATCTTCAAAGAGTAAAAAGGCTAATTAGAATCATTCATCTAATTAAATAAGATTAAATGCCTAGTGAAATTATCCATTTGTAATTAATGAATATCTAAAAATGGGAATTCTAAAAATAAAATATCAAATCCTTTCATCATTTGAATTTATGAGTTATTAATCTCTTTGAAAATATTCTAAAATATCTAATTTGAGAGTCATGCCTAGTAATAATAAATCATGATTACTTGACAATTATTAACTCATTTGGAGTTAATTTTAACTCACCCAGGGTTAGTTTGAACCCATTACATGTTTAAACTCAACCTTAGCTCACCTTTGGTGAGATTTAATTTGTAAGGATATAAATACAAGACCTTGAATATTGAACCATAAGTTATTTTGGTGAAAAGTTATTATGCATAAATATCTTCAACAAGCTTTTTTAATGTAGTGTTATAATGCCTAAATGACATGAAAGTAGTGTTACCATGCCCAAAATTTAAGCCAAGAAACATCAAATCTAAGGTGACAAGGAGAGAAGCACCCATGAAACCTATATTATCAAAGACTTCTTGATGCACTAGCCAAGTAATCCATTTAACAATCCATTTGGAACTCCAAAGAAGATAAAAGACTTGCTTCTTTTATGTTTTTGTTGTGCTTTCATTAAGTTTTGTTACCTAAGCTCTCCCTAGTGTCTAGGTTATAGGTGTTAGTATTCTAGTGTGTTCATTTCATTTATTTTATGAGTCTAACATAAGACTAACCTCCCCTCTATGTCAAAATCATAGCTCACATGTTGGCATGCTCGATGGGACCTGCACACCATAAAGTTTATCTTAAGGCATTTTAGAACACTCACCTAATATTTTTCATGTAAACATTTAAGATTTGTAATTAAAATAGGTGAAAATTGAAGGATAAAGGATGTTTTTATGCAAGTCACAAAATTTCCCTATGCAATCATAATTTTGTTCTCTGGAATCATGGTATTATGCATTATCACTATTCACATAGTTGAAGTTTTATCTTATTTATTGCATTTTTATTTCTAAATATTAAATTCTTTGCTAACCATCTTCTGCTTATAGGGGAATATATAATATTGAAATATCATAATTTTGATAGTCATGATATCACAATACCACAACTTCAAATGTTTTGACATCACTAATAAATCAATGATATTCCCTAAAGTTTCATGATATTACATTTTAGTCACTAGTAGTTAGGCTAACTATTTTGGGTTAAGTTGTAATATCATGACTCTCGTAGTAGTGATATTGAATTTATTTTAGAGATTTTGTCATTAGAGTAGAGATATTGATTTATGTGCTCTATTTTCATGCAAGATGTGATATTTTATTGATAGTTGTAGTTTTGCAGAGACTATTGTGGTATTGCTCTGTGTTCTATATTTTTACACTATGTGTAAAAAAACCTAGAAACCCAAGAACAAGATTTGGGAAGTTATTTGTTCATTAATGATGTGATTCTAATCATAAGGACCCATTAATGTGTTTTGCATGACCCAAAGGCCAAATGGTAACATTTAAAACACTTCTAACTTGAAATTTTCACATTTCAAATTTGTGTTTTAATATTTATTTTTCTTAATTCATTTTTACTTTGTCAATTTTTTCAAAAAAAATGTTAAGGGGCTCAAAATGTCACAACCCATTTCATTTTAAGTGTAATAAAATTAAATTTCACATTTAGTTACATACTCCTAAGAGTTATTTATTTTATGCTTTTTTTCTAAAAGTTATTTGTTTAAACAAAATGAGTGACATGTGTATGTTCTCCCCTCATCCCCTTTAGGGAACTCAGGTGACCAAAAATGCTCTTTCTTTGCCTTTACAATTTTAGTCCAAAAGAATGAAAATAAAGTCATTAAGTCCTTCCCTAAATTTTTATGTTTTGGGTGACCATAAAATATTTTAACTTGTCTTTATTTTTCAATCATTTTGGTTTGTAAGTGGGAGTTCATCACCTCCTCACAAGTTCTTTAGGGAAGAGTTGACCTAGGAATTCATCTCTTAGAATAATTTTAACCCAAAACCATGGTAGGGTATATAAATTGAGGGTGATAACTAGGAATATTGTTTTAAGGAGTTAAAATAAGATCCATTCATGGTAATCATCCTCAAAACATAGGGGTAACTCAAACAGTGCACTACACTAAGAAAGTGATAGATGTAGTGGTTGTGAAAAGGATGAAATTTTACTAAAATTCTATTCGATGTGGATCCAAATTATATAATTATATCTATAGTGTTATCCACACTTCGGACCATTTAAAAACATGTAAAAATTGATAGTTTAGAGCAACCCCATTTATCACAAACATACTGTTGATACAGGGTGAGTAGTCTATAATTCCATGTCATAGTAAAAAATATTGAGAGAAGGGAGGACATAAAAACCCTAATTTTCATGTGATTTTAATTTTTATATTAATAGTTAAAATCCTCTCTAGAGCAAGTAAATTGGTGGAATTTGATAGTATTATGTAACCTTGCTAGTTCTAGGATTTAGGATGTTACCCTTAGGTGTTTATGTCATTTTTATCCATTCTTACATGGTCTTGAGTCTAAACTATTTTTTCATCACGCCATGTCAAATTGAGTCTTGTGTATACATAAATAAGTTTTTTTAGGAGGCATTATGCTATCCATTTGACACCATAACTTTTACCTTAGTCATTTTTGACAAACTTGTTTGTATGTGTCACTTGATTGGAAAGGGTATCATTATGTTACCCAATTCATTCTAAATTTTTGTGTCTTTAAGTCTTACAATACACTACTGATCATATATTTAGAGCATGATAACATCATTAAACTTCTCAATTTTTTTCATATACTTATTTCCTTGTGTCCAAATTCTAATTTTGAAACCAAATCCATGTGTGCCTTTTGGATTTATGACTAGTGCCATTATGTCCTTCAAATTTTCCTACCTTATTATTTATTTAAACAAGATTATTTTTATAATTTGATTTCAAAATTAACCTTAACAAGTTCAAATCCAAACATTGATTGATTTTTTCTATGCCTTATGTAATTTTGGCCTAGACATCGATCTTTCACTTTTCGGCTGTGTAAATTAAGTTAATTCTTTATTCAATTTGAAAACTATTATTTGTGCTTAGATTTGGGGAAGTGGTCTACCTTACATGTGCCTAAATTTTTATGTGTTATATCAACTGATGAAGTTAATATTTAAATTTGAATGCCTATGTTATGTCAAAGTGTATAAAATTTGCTAGATTAAATCTCATACCCTCTTTTGTTTAAAAGTAGCTTTTGTGCTTTTCCCAAAAGAATTAAAACATGCCTATTTTGATCCTAAATTTTGTGCCTTCTTTGAAAGATGTAGCAATTTTTTTTCTTCAGATTATACTTGTTTGGAATACTTTATACGTACAGTTCGGAATTTCATTTTATATTCATCCACTTGACCTTTTTGTGTAAGACATTTGATGTTAGATTTTTTATGTTAAACTATTTTGTACCAAGTTTTAACATACACCATTTTGATATACAATTCCATTTCTCAAACAAGCTAGACCAAGTTCAAATAATTTATTCTTTGGACATTATTTTTAAGATTTTTTATAACTCTAAGCCTTTTTTCACAAAACATTCATCATTTATTTGATTATGTCTAACTATACTCATAATAAAGCCATGCAAAATACAGGATATGATAATGTGGTTACACAAGATGAATTTATTCAAGATACCTATGGTGATGATGTAGTTTTTGAGATGGATCCTTATCCTAATTACAACCATCAATCCAGGGAACAAATCCAAGATCCCTTATCCCACTATTTGGTCAACATGCCTCCATATTCAAAGTAGGAACAAGAAAAAATAGTGCAATACCTTGATATCATATCATTAGTTGTAGACCAAGATCAAAAATAGTTGTATTACATTATGATGACATCAAAATATTATCCCTATTTATTTGGTCATCACTTGATTTCAAATAAGGACAAAGTTTTAATTAGAGCTGTAGAGGTAGGTGCCAAGTTTCTAATATATTTCCAGCACAAACATTTTCTTAGTCTAGTTAGAGTGCCTTCAACTATGCCTAAAAACCAAACCATCAAACATTACTCTTCTATCAATCCTCAAGTACTCATGCCAATGACATATTAGAACCCCAATATGCTTGTTACAAGAAAGGGCCTCATTGTGGACCATTTCATATAAATGAAAATAGCATACCAAACTTATTTGAACTTAATGTTTAACTTTAATAATATGGCCATGTCAAAGGCTATGTTTATCAAGTTAACTCCTTCAAAAGGAGTCTTAATATAATTAACATGTCAAGATAATAAGGCTATATACCCATTTGTGTAGATAAATTTATTTGGAGACATGTTCAATGCCCCTACTATTAAATAAGTATCTACTACTTCTACACAAACAAATGTGCAAAACATAGTGGATAACATGTAGGCGTTATCTAATCCAAACCAAAGTGATTTAAATAGACCTATAACTAGTCCATAATAAGTTCCTTTAGTAAACACCATGAGTGATTTGAAATAGCAGGGGTAGGAATTCCTACGTCCCAACCACAACAAGCTACCTCTAATCCTAAACTAGCTACTTCATCAAGCATGCAACCACAAGGACTAAGTAGTCAAGCAATAACTAGTGCCTTAATTCAATAAAATAGGATGAATGTTTTACCACCTCAATAGGTGATGACTAAAATTCCACAACAATAGGAAAAATATAATATACCAATGCAACATAGTCAAAACATTCTACCACCTTATTAGGGAGAACTCATGTTCTACCTTGTCAGGTAGTGACAAGTATACCTCAATAGTCATAGACCAACATGCCTTCATAAACATTATCTAATACAAAACATATGCCTATTGGTTAGAAACAAATGATGAAAACTCTACAAGAATATACCTCACAACAAGTGTTCACACAACCAAGAGGTGTTAATATTCAACAAGTATCAATCAGGAAAAATTTTCCTTTTCTTACAAACATACAAAAAATTCAATGATAGGGACTTGTGTCATAATAAGTTACCCTTATTTATCTAGGTTTGACTAGTCAGTATCAAGTCCCTATTCAAATGCAATAGGCACAGTAATTCACTCAAATTCATATCCTTCCATCTCAATGATAATTCCCCCAAAACCAAACCTATATACCAAATCCAAACTAGAATATTGCACAATAATGCATACAATTTCAACAAACTCATCCCAATCTATGAATACATATTCCTAGTCAGTTCCTTGACCAAGACAACATTTCATAATAAACCATACCTAAATTATACCCCATTAAATTTAATCCACCATTGACCACCCATCCTCCACCTCAGACCAATGTTCCATCTAGTTTCTTAGCACAAGAACTAATAGAAATGAAGGATATAATTACCGCCATCCAAGCTAGGAAACAAACTAAGAAGTTTAAGTTGGATGACATTTTTCCTACTATTCAACATGAAGTATATTCAAATATCATTTCCTCTAAGGTATGAAACACTAAAGTTTAAAAAATACAAGGGTAAAGGAGACCCCAATGCCCATTTAATTAAATTCTTTGTTGCTTTCTAGCCAACGGCTTATAGTGACATATACCTCTTACTTTTGTTTCCTTGGAGTCTAGTAGGATAGGATTTGGAATGATTTTTAAAATTGCTAAAGAACTCATTATGTTATTTTCATGACCTTTTGGACAAGTTTGTGTAAAAAATTGCCTTCAATATCAAACATGATATTTCATTGGTAGATTTGACTTAGGCCAAATAAGAACCTGAGGAAAATTTTATGGGACATCTACAGTGATGAAGAGTACTTGAAAGTAGATTCGCCCATATTTTACTAGACAAATAACTAGCTATTATGTTTACCAAAAAATTATACAGTGAGATATATTATCATATAGAGTTTTAGTGTTCACACACTTTTAAAGAGATCATTGACAAAGGTTTGTTAATCAAAAAGGCCCTTATTAACAAAGAGATCATCAAGATTATCTTGTTGAATCAAAAATAGAACCAAAACCATGGAAATGGCCAAAATTGGAACCATAAAAAAGTTTAAGCACAAACATCAGTGTCATCTCAGGCCATTAATTAAGAAAAGTCCAAACAATTCAACCTCAACAAGAATGTTGTCAGAAATTAAGTAATCGAGTCATGACATGTATAAATGATGCAAACACTATTTTCAAAATCTATGACACTAATGTAAATTACTCCTCACCAAAAACCCATTCAAAAATTGCAGCCTTCATAGCAACCTAAACAAGTTTAAAAAACATAGAAACCCTTACCTATTCAAACCACTCATCGAAG
This sequence comes from Torreya grandis, assembly GCA_037957365.1. NCBI lineage: Eukaryota > Viridiplantae > Streptophyta > Pinopsida > Cupressales > Taxaceae > Torreya > Torreya grandis. The sequence goes on from JARHVA010005756.1 coordinate 66,799, forward strand.
GAGAAATGTCCCTACTTGTCGAGTCTTCAATGACCTCGTATAGCCTATTGAATCCTTATTTCACAAACTAGTTGTTGCTAGTTTGATTAGTTGGCCAATATAAAAATATTATATTGAAGGCATTCCTTATTGAGATTGGTACCAATAAAATGATTTCTATGATTACCATTAGGTTGATAGACATAATCTATGTCAATGTGTGGAAATCAAACATCTCATTAAAAATATGTTGAAAAATGGGGAGATAACATTAGATAATAGATCATCTACATCCAATCATAACTTGGGTATTTATCAAAACCCTTTTCCACAACATAACAATAATAACCAAAAATAATAGAAACAAATTCTAGAACAACAAAAAAAATAGTATCAATAACCACGATAATAACAACAATTTTAATAGCAATAATAACAATATGAATTGAATGGCTGGAACCAAGGATATAATGATGCTAATAATACCTAATAGACTTACCATGTAGTCTCACATGACTACAAAAAAGTTGTAGGCCATATTTTAGGAGGCTGTATTTCCCCCATTTCCCTCAATCCAAGACCAAGTGCTAATAGAACAACACCATTTCTAAACAATTCTAACCAACCAACCTATGTCATTAATCTTTCATTGACCTAGGACCACATACATGCATACCATAAAGTAGGGATTACTACTTTTGGACCTTATAATGATAACTCATCATTACCACATGGCCACATACAAGTGCACTAATAATTGAGACTTATCTTATCTGGTCCCTTTCTTCTATCATTTTCAAGAAACAATAGTCTTGTATCTAATCTCAATTGTGCAATAAAAAGTCAAAAATCAAATATTACCATTCTCAACCACATCCATCTACCATTGAACCCATCTAAACCACCATTCTAGATATGAACAAGCCATATAATGCTATGAAGTAAAAAATATTTAATATTATGGAAAAACTTTAGAAGATTCCCACACAAATTTCATCTTAGATTTGTTGCATATGACTATTATCCACAAGAACATCTTAACATAGTTCCTATACCAATCCCAAATTCATAATGACACAAGTCTAGACAAATTTTAATCTTTGGTTGGACATCTAGCCCTAGGCCAATAGTTAACATTTGAACAAAGTGATATATCTTCCCTTGGACCTCTCCATAATAACCCATTGTATATTCAAGTTGTCATTACACTATATAAATTGAAATGTTTACTCATAAAAATGGATCAATCATAAAAATTATGTCTCTAAAGCTCATCAAGCATATCAGATACACAACAACTAATCTTCAACTAGAAATGATCACTATCAAGCTTATGATAATGAAGAGCAAGAATCACAAGGCACCATCAGCTTGCCAGTTATCTTTCGTCCCTTGACCCATGATACATTATACCATGTATTAGACATGGACTTGCCATATAATTTTATTTTGAGAAGAACTTGAATTCATGAAATTCATGTAATACCTTCAAAATTGCACCAATGTCCCAAATTCTCTCATTCTAGCATGGAGGTCACCATCTATGAATATTTTTATTCCTAGGAACATTTCAAGCATTTAGAGGCTGAGTACAAAATCTATAACTATAATTTTGGCTTAGATCTACTTCTCAAGAAGTATAAAGGGAAAGAAATAATTGTTTATTTTCTAGAGGCCAATCATATCGAACTAAATAGGCTTGATTCATCTTCCCATATGTCACCTCTTAAAATGTCCAATCCTTTAATAATGACAACTAATGGCCTAACAAAGTATTTGACCCTTAACACATTTAAATTTGGCAATATTACATAGAACCCTAAGTCCTATGGAAGACCTAAAGTTGAACCACCTTGCATGAAATCACAATGCAAAGGAAAAGGCAAACTACATAGTCTAGATTCTATCATTTTCACATCAACCACTGGCCAAGAACAAGACCCACGTACAAATTATGAATCATGGTTATATAATGACAAACTGATTGATTGTTACAAGAATGATAAATACCCCATTCCTAATAGATTCATGGAGAATAATACCTATCAAGGAGGAGGCCTAAGTCAAAATTATTAGGGAACACTTGAGCCAATTTCCATCACTCATAATAAAGGAACCTATGGTCTTGGATTTAAAACACCTGGGGGTGACCCCACATATCTTATTCTTATCCCAAAGCCAAAGACTAGTGATGATGATGCTGGTAGTGAAGTAAAGTCCAATCATAGCCTTTATGAAGATCTAGCCATTACCAATTTTTTTAATACCCATGTCATTTGTACTCTTACCTCAATTAACAAACATAATCTACTTCCTCTATATCAACCTCAACTTATAGCCTAGGATAAAAAATAATCCATGGTGTTTGTAGATGAGTTTGAGAATGATGAGGCCTTTTGTGATTTTCTAGGCCTAAGAGACAATGTTTCATTAGGAAACCATAAATAAGGTTTTTCAATTAAACTAGATCTTGTATCCTATTTTAGAGAATAGGTGAACACCCTTAGCCATAAACAAATAAATAAAACATTGAGGTCCCAAAGTGAAACCCTCTTTGAGGTAGTTTTAGACCATGGTAAAAGTAAAGATAAAAGCCATTATTCTAGTGAAAACCTATTTCAAGTGACATTATATGGAGGTGTTTAACCTTCCTCAAACATAGCTTAGGATACCACCAATAATTAACTTGCCTTTGGGTCTAAGTTTAGTTATGAAAAGCAACATGCCTTTGACAAAACCAACGAAGAATTTCCAATAATGTTTCTAACATGGCCATCCTTACCATTGGGATATTTATATTCATCTTGCCTAGGGAAAATTGAAGAGCTAGTCCAAATAGAGGACTTTACTATTGTAGGCCAATTCAAATGATTACCAACCATTATGGAAGATGGTTCAAATCTCCTTGTAGAAGACTCTATAAAAGTCAACATTGGGACCCTAGACGACCCAAAACGGATCAAATTAGGTGTATCCCTTAATAAGGAGTAATGTGACATCTTTACATCCATTTTGAGGGATTTTTTGGACATATTTACTTAAGCCTACTTAGACATGCTAGGTTTTCAACCTGCGTTAGTTGTACACCACCTAGTTGTACATCCTGATTCCAAACTTATGAAGTAGAAATCATGTAAGATGCATCATCAAATTGCTATATTATTAAAGAAAGAGTTGAAAATATCTTAGAAGTGAGATGTATTCAACTGATCGACTACTCAAAGTGGATCTCAAATGTTGTTTCAATTATCAAGAAGATAAAAGGAATCAAAATATACACTTATTTTAGAGATATAAATAAGGCCTACCTAAAGGATGAATTTACTCTACCAAACATTGAAATTATAGTTAACTCCACAACATGGTATAGAATGATTTCACTAATGGATGGATTCTTACGATACAACCGTATCTGGATTGCCAAGCATAGTCACTAATGTTAGGTTGTCATTGATGTCAAAGAGGTCATGATTCATAGTGCATTAATGGCAAAGTGATCAGATTGATGGTTTGGAGAGTGTTTATTTGGTTAAGAAATTTATGGATCTTATTAATGATATGGAAATTTTATAGAGACTCTATGAGATGTTATGAGTAATTATATTTCTTATGTAAGTGAACAAAATTCATCAAAGTAGTCAATTGAATGTGTAAGCTCAAGTAGTCATCTTGATAGACAAGGCTGAGTAAGTAATTTTATGACATCATATTTCACATGTGTGAAGGTTTCAAGACAATTTTGATACTTCAATGGATTAAATAATGTGATAAGATAAAATGGTTCAAATTTTAAGTCTGGATATGGAGCATAGCAAAAGTTATTAAGGTGTAAAGTTGTCTTTTTAGACAAAGTTTACCAATTTCCCATACTTAGCCAAATTTGTGATATCAAATATCTACCATGAGAGTTTAATAAGATCATAGATCTAATGATAAGCATTTATTATGATTGAATAAGGATCCAATAGAGTGCATAATATTATTAGATAGAGATCAATGGTGTGCATGAAGTCAAATTGTCAAAGGTTCCTAAAAAAACATGTGTTAATGACATGTGTCTTAATCTCATTAAGTTGATAGAAGATCAATGACACATGAGTGTTTTATCAGATAGAGATCAATGGTGAGAATATGATCATACAATTAGAGATAAATGACATTCATTAATTTAATAAGTCAAAGGATGCTCATATTGCATGCATAATTGCTAAGTAGGATAAATGCATTGACTAAATGGGACAGGGTGCATAGAAGATATGTAGAGTTGCCAAGTAGCACGATCAAAGAAGATAGGATATAAGATTAATGCAAAAATTGAAAGATAAATACAAAGATAATACTAAGGAGATCACTGGAGTGTATTTTTTTAACTTTACTAGGAAGCATGATATGAGGTCAAAGTGTCTGATGTTTAGCATTTACACAGTGACCATTGGAATTTGAATATTAAAATTTGTGAAGGGTAACTAGTGCTTAGTATTTTTATAATGTATTTTTATCTAGTACTAATTTGGATGTGATGTAAAATTAAAAGTTTTAAAGGACTTCAAGTTTCATCCATATAATCTATTTATAATATTTTAATGTTTGTACAATTGTAGATATTGAGCTCCAAAGTTGATTATGTGTTTGACCATGTTTTGTAAGTGACCTGAGAAGGATAATTGAGTTATTTTTGATATAATTTTGATTTTTAAAGATGAAATAATTATTATATATTTTTATATACTCCATGAGGACCATATATATGTATCTTTTAGGTTTTACCAATCCATATTTAGTCTTAAAATTTTCTTAGAAGTTGGCTGTGTTTGATGAATACACTGGCAAATTGAGTGACCATGTTGTAGGAGTAAATTAAAAGTGTTATGAATATAATTAAGGAAGAAAATTAGTATGGATATGTTCTATAGGTATATAAGGCTTAAAAAAATCATTCTTTGTCATACTTTCCCCCTAATCAGTTATGGAGAGTCAAAATAGCTTGACTATATTTTGATTATGTGTGACTATTCCAAGTGGTCATTTTGAGAGAGGTTAATTAAGTGCTTATATCATATGTTGAATTTTATAAAGCATATATAGGTGTATAAAAGGTATTTAAGGGTTCACACATGTGATTTAATCATATTTATATATGTAATACTTGAGTGTTTACTTTAGAAGTTTGACATAGTGTTATCTGTGAGTGAAGGCCTGAAGAATAAGGAGACCTAATTGGCAGGTTGAAGTGTTGAGTTGGTGTTCCCAGTGGCATGGACCCATGAGGGAGTAATAAAGGGTCTATTTTAGAAATTTTTTATGTGTTATAAGCATTTGTAAAGGATGAAATTGGTCAAATTAGTCTCATATATAACATGTGAGTATGAAAGCCTAATTGTTTTAGGTCTCACCAAGACCTAATGGTGGTTTGGGGATAATTAGGTAATGGATAACCTATGATAATGGATTTTATATATGTATTCATGTGATATAATTATTAATTTTTAAGGCAAGTCTTATGGCTAGTCAAGAAGACAATATTCATGAAGACTCTATAAAGAGTGAAAGCAAAGGTGATGGTTTCTATATTTGTGTGAGCATAGAGTCGAGAGGCAAAGGACAAAGGAGAGTGAGAGTGCCTAGTGGATGGAAAACAGCAGAGCATATTAAGAAATTTTTATGACATATAGGTCATAATATGATATTAGATCAGAGTTGTTGTAGGTTTGTTAGCTAAAAATGAGCGAAGAGGTTTAGGTTGATCCAATATGATGTTTTTGATGTTTTACATATGAGCGAATGATATGAGATATTTGTGTGAGTTTGGAAGATGATTTGAAAGGTAGATCATAGTGTGTATTGTATGGATAACCTCATGGTCATGTTTTTGATTTTTTGAAGGTATACTTGTATGTTTTTTGGTTGTATATGAGCAAAGAAGTGTAGAGTGATCCAAAAGGTGGTTTTGAAAGTATTGAGAGGGTATTAAGGCTAGAGAGTGTGTGTAGAGTTGAAGAGAGATGATATATATTTTATTTCCATAAAATTGGTAGGAAATTAGTGATCAGGAGATTTTCACTTCATAGGTTTTGTTGTGGGTGCTCAACATCTAGGGGGTTGGTTCTTCCTTACAAGGTAAAGCTAACAAAAATCTAGTTGTGTGCGTGTTTATCTAGATAGGGGCAAGTGCTCCTTGTGAAGTGGGTGCTTCACTAAAGGTATCATGTTTTTTATCATGTTATAGGTTAAGTATTCTATATGTTTATAGGATTGAGAGTGGTTTTTATTCCCCAAAAGGGTTTCCCATATAGATAATGTCTTGTATGTGTGATCTTGCATGATTTGTTGTTCATTGCTATGAATGACTTGTATATTATATGAATACTTGTGGTAATTGATTAATGATTTGAAATTATTGGAATTAAAGTCAAAATATATTGCATCACTAATTCACCCACCCTCTCGGTGATTGTACCTCTAATAATTGTTATTATAACATGTCCTTTGGTAAAGGCTTGATAGCTTGAAGGTGATCCAAGGTACAATATGGGTAGCCATAAAATGCAAGAAGGTTTTTCCACTAAGTAAGCATCAATGTTCAATGGATCCAATTATTATTTTTAGAGTGTAAAGATGAGGATGTACCTCATGTCCTTAGGGTTTGACACTTGGAAATCTATTGTGGATGGATAGTTTACACCTACTACTCCATCTAGTGCTACAGATTAGAAGTTATTTGAGATAAATTATAAGGCAATGAATTACATCACTTTTGATATTTCAAATACTAAATACACAAAGGTAGTTCATTGCATATCTATCAAGGAAATATGGGATAAATTTAAGATAATTTATGAAGGAGATTCAAAGGTTATGTTGGAAAAGTTACAAACTTACCGTAGACAATTCAAGAGTTGCAAGATGAATGAAGAAGATTCTATTGCATCCTTTATATAGAGATTTGATGAGATTATGAACATTATCAGATGTGTTAGAGAGAAGTTTGAAGAAGATACTATAGTAAAAAATGTACTAAGGCCTCTCTCTCTCTCTCTCAATTTTGATTTAAAAGTGGATGTTGTAGAATAAAGTCATGATCTTACTCAACTGAAGATGGATGAATTGCATGGCATCCTTACAGCCTATGAGATGAGATTTGATGAGTATAAACCACCAAATAAGGAAGAAAAATTTAAGATATAAATGAAGTCAAATAAAAAGTTTGAAGTTAAGAAACTCAGGGAGGATGACATATCTGATATTAAAGATGATGAACTAATTGGTTTGTTTACAAAGAAACTAAAAATAGGTTCAAGAAATTAAAAGGGTAAACTACTCTTCAAATACTTCAATTGTGGAGAGGTAGGACATTTGGATAATAAGTTCCATAATAAGCATAAAAACAATAATGATGAAGAACATGGTGAAGATGAAAATGAAGACAAGAAAAGATATAGGTCTGATAAGAGGAAGAAAGGATTTAGAAAGTATGACAATAAGAATAAGTCCTTCAAGAACAAGAAGAGTCTCTACACCAATAAAGATTATAGCTCATCATATGAGAGTGAAGACAATGATTTTGAGTTTGATAATGAAGATGATGGTCCTGTTGATGATAAATCCCTCTTCATATCTAAGAAAGGAAGTTTGTCATATCAAAAGGAAGTTTCAATGGTTATTGTTACACATGTAATTAATTTGGTCATAGGGCTAGAGAGTGTAGAACACCTGCTAAGAATGAGTGGAATAATCAATCAAGTGGTGTGATCCAAGTTGAGTGATTTAATTTTCATGATGTGGGATACTTTGAAAAATATTTTCCATTTAAAATAAAGTAAGTTGAGTTTCCTTCAAGAAGTATTATTTGCTACAACTATGAGAAGTTTGGTCACATTGTTAGGTTCTACAAGCAAAGATTATCAAGTCAAAATAAGCTCAATAAGGGCCCTAAAGTAAAAGGAAGAAATCAAGTTAACTCATAGAAACCAAAAGTGGTAAGTATGAGTCATGATGAGTCTGAAAGTCCTAGTAATTTGTTTACTATGGTGGAGAATGATACAGAAGTTAAAGAGTGCCAAGGGCTCTCATTGTCTACTCATGTTGTGAATAAAGATACCAAGCTCAAGGAGAAGACCAAGGTGATGGTTTTGGCTAGTTCTAAGGCGTGTATGAATCCAAGTAAACATCTTGATATTGTTGAGATTGTTTCATTAGAAAAAAATTAATTTTCAATACCGAGTGATGAGGTTTCAAACTACAAGGAAAATTCTTCAATTAAAAAGGTACGTCATGAATCTATATTATCCCCATGTGTTATCAATATAATCTTAAAAGAGAAGGAGAATGTTTTAGTCAATGAACAAGTTGTTTTGAATAAGCCTAAGAAGAAGAAGAAGAAGAAGATGAAGAATAAAAAGAAGAAGAAGAAGAAGAATCAGTCCTATAACTACAAGAGGATCAAGGAAGTAACAAAGGAGATGTGTGAAACTCTGGGTTTCATATTGTTCTAGGACATTATGAATTAGGGTGTCTTTGTCTATGCTTCATAGGAGACATATTTATTATGGATAATAAAGTGTGTGTGCTCAAGGTTAATTCAAGAACATTGGTCCTAAAGCTATGTTTATATCATTTTTGGATGGTTGGTCTAGTAGGTCAAATGTTGAAGATTGAAGGTAAGGTTGATGCCAAGTATGATGAGGATGTGTGCAAGTACATTCTAGGTGGTTTCATGTGCTATTAGGATTGAGAAAGAGATTTTATGAAGAGGAAGAGTTAGTTGATGATTTTTGTCATGCATGAGAGGACATATGAGTGTACTTTAGGCATGTTATTTCAAGTCTTGAAGTTGTCTACACAAAAAGTTGTAGATGTTGCATTATTAAGATTGGCTTGTTCATCTACTCATGATCATGGAGGTGGATTGAGTGAAAAGGTATGAAGACAAGCATGTTATTTCATCATGTTTTATGGTGGAACTAAAGGGGTGCCTAAGACGAGTGGATGATCAAAGAAGAGTGTTGTCATAGACCATGGTTGAGAAGTTCAAGGTAAGAAGTGGTATGCACAAAGTTAAGGGGAACTAACTCAGATTGTTTGAGTGGCTTGAGGATCTATGCATAATGCAAGGAGGAGTATATCTAAGATGATTCAACAATGTTGAAGATGTGGTGATATTTGATACATATGATAATTCAATAAGGTTGATATGATGACTTGATAAAACCGAGTCATAATTGTGAAAATATGTTGAATCTTCATGCATAAACAAAGGGAGCTTGTGAGTTATGTAGGTGGATAGGTCCAAAGATTATAAAATCCCATGTTAAAATTGGTTTATCTCAAAGAACAAATGAATTGAGATGGATTATGATGTTATGGGGAGCTTTCTAAGCTCTTTGAGTAGTTTGTCAAGTCCAAGGATCAAAGAAGTCTATGTTCATCTTGGTTCATGTCAAAGGGAGAGAAATTGACTAATATGATTGAAAGTATTTAAAAATCATGAGAATATTAAATAGTATTTGAATGCATACATAATATTGAGGAATTATTGTTAGCATGTTGAGGAAGAGACCCTTTATCATTAATGTCAAATGGGGAGAAAGATCATAATGGAGTTCACATGAAGTCATTGTTCAAAAAAAGTCATTCTGAGGGTGTTTTAACACTAATGACAAAGGGGGATATTTTTGACCATGGTCATTGATGTTAGGTTGTAATTGATGTCAAAGAGATCATGATTCATAGTGCATTAATGACAAAGTGATTAGATTGATGGTTTAGAGAGTGTTTGCTTGGTTAAATAATTGATGGATGTTATTGATGATATGGACATGTTATAGAGACCTTATGGGATGTTATGAGTGCTTATATTTCTTATGGAATTGAATGGAATTCATTAGAGTAATCAATTGAATGTCTAAGCTTAAGTAGTTATCTTAACAGATAAGGCTAAGTAGTTTGATGACATCATAATTCACAAATGTGAAGGTTTCGAGAGTAGTTTGATACATGGATGGATTCCCATATATGAAAAGATCACATGGTTAAAATTTTAGGTTTGGAAATGAATCATAGTAAAATTTATTAAGGTTTAAAATTGGTCCTCTTAGATATAGTTTACCAAGTTTTCATAGCCAAATTTATGATATCGAAGATCTACGATGAGCATTTAATCAGATCACATATATAATAGTGAGCATTTATTCTGATCGAAGAAGGATCAAATGAAGTGTGTAATATTTTTTGATAGAGATATATGGTGTATGTCAATTCAAATTATGGAATTTTCCTTAGAAAACAAGTGCTAGTGACATGTGTCTTAATCTCTTTAAATTGATAGAAGATCAACGTCACACACGTGTTCTATCAGATAGAGATCAATGATGAGCATATGATCATGAATTTAGAGATAAATGGTGTGAGTTAGGTTAATAAGTAAAATTATTCTCATATTTCATGTATAAATTACAAGTGGCACAAGTTTATTGATTAAATGGTTTAGGGTGCACAAAAGACACATAGAACTGCCAAGTGACATGATCATGGAAGCTAGGATCTAAGATCAATGGTGAGAATTAAAATATAAAGAATAGGTTACTATTGAGGAGGTAAATGGATCATTTTTTTTTTTAAATTTTCAAATGAGAATGAGATGAGTTCAAAGTTTTTTATGTTTAGCATTTACACAGTGACCACTAGAATTTGAATTTGAATATTCGAATTTGTGAAGGATAACCAGTGCTCAGTATTTTGTTAATATATTTTAATCCAAGAAAAAATTGAAGATGATGTGAAAGGAAAAGTTTTAAAGGAATTAAATTAACATACATATAATATTATTATAAGGTTTGAATGTTTTTTAATTTTTAAATATTAAGTTCCAAAGTTGACTATGTGTTTGACCATGTTCTACAAGTGGTCTAAGAAAGATAATTGAGTTGTTATTGATAGAATTTTGATATTTCAAGATGAAATAACTATTTAAAAGTGTTATATACTCCATGAATACAATATTTATTTATTTTATGGTTTTGACCAATCCATATTTAGTGTAAAAAATTACTTAGAAGTTGACTATGTTTGATGAATGCACTAGCATATTGATTGACCATGTTGTAGGAGTAAATTGAAGGTGTTATGGGTAGAGTTAAGGAATAAAATGAGCATGGAGATTTTATATAAGATTATAAGGATTATTATAAGGGATTTTTTTTCATATTTTACACCTAATCAGTTATGGAGAGTCAAAATAGCTTGAATATATTTTGACTGTGTGTGACTAGTCTCAGTGGTCATTCTGAGAGAGTTGAATTTAGTGCTTAGATCATATGTTGAATTTTATAAAGTAAATGGATGTGTATAATAGGTATTAAAGGGATTGAACATGTTATATAATCATATGTATATGTGAAATAATTGAGTGTTTTCTTTATAAGTTTGAGATTGCGTTATCTGTGTATGAAGACCTAAAGAGCAAGGAGACCTAATTGGTAGGTTTAAGTGTTGAGTTGGAGTTATAGGTTTCATGGAAACATGAGGGATTAATAAAGGGTCTATTGGATATATTTTTTATGTGTTTTAATAATTTTTAATGGATGAATGTGGTCTAATTAGTCTCACATATAATGTAAGTATGAAGGCCTAATTGTTTTATGTCTCACCAAGACCAAATGGTGGTTTGAGGATAATGAGGTAATAGATGACCTATGAGAGTGGATTTAAAATATGTCTTAGCATGATATAGGTCTTAAAGGTTAAGTAAATTATTATGTCTGACCAAGAAGATAATATTCATGAAGACACTATAAAGAGTGAAAGCAAAGGTGATGGTTTCTAGATTTGTGTAAGCATAGAGTTGAGAGGCGAAAGACAAAGGAGAGTGAGAGTGCCTAGTGGATGGAATTAATATTATAGAATGTTTAGAATTGTATATGAATTTTAGGTCATAATTTTGATATCAGATTAGATTTTTTATAGGGTTGTTAGCTAAAAATGAACGAAGAGGTCTAGGTTGATCCAAAGCACTATTTTGGATGTATTGAGTGCGAGCAAAGGATAGGAGATGTTTATGTGAATTTTGAAGATGAATTAAGAGGTAGATAAGAGTGTGGAATATGTGTATGGACTCATGGCAATTTTTTTGATGTTGTGAAGGTATACTTGTAGGTTTATTGGTTGTGTATGAGCAAAGAAGTGTAAAGTGATTCAAAAGGTGGTTTTGGATGTATTGAGAGGGTGTGAAGGCTAAAGAGAGCGTGTAGAGGTGAAGAGATATGATATACATTATATAAAAATCATATTGGTAGAAAATAAATGTTTAGGATATGTTCATTTCATAGGTTTTGTTTTGGGTGCTCAACATCTAGGGGGTTGGTTCCTTCTTACAATGTGAAACTTGTAAAAATTTAGTTATGTGGATGCTCAACTAGATAGGGCCAAGTACTCCTTGTGAAGTGGGTGATTTACTAAAGGTATCATGTTTTTGATCATATTATAGGATAATTAATCCATGTGTTTTTAGGATTAAGAGTGGTTTTTATTCCTTAAGAGGGTTTCCCACATAGATCTTGTATTATATGTGTGATCTTACATTATCTATTGTTCATTGTTATGAATGACTTGTATATAATATAAATGTTTGTGGTAATTGATTAAGGTTTTTAAAGGATTGGAATTAAATTTGGAATATCTTTCATCAATGAATCATCCCTGCCCCTCTCAATGATTGTACTTCTAATAGATTGCACTAGAAGAACAACATAAGATAATGTTCACCACTCCATGGAGAATGTTTTGTTATTAGGTTATGCAATTTGGACTCAAGAATGTTTGCACCACATAAAAAATATCCATTATAGTCATATTTCATGATATTATGCATGCCATTTTTTACTACATCGATGATATATTGGGTAAATCAAAGACTAGGGCCGATCATCTAGTCACACTACAAAAAATATTTGAGAGGCTTTGTGAATACAAGATCAACCTCAATCCAAATAATTATGTTTTTGGAGTTAATTTAGGAAAATTTATAGGCTTAATTGTCTCCTATATAATAATTGATGTTGATCTTGAAAAGTAGGAGCCATCATAGAGATGCCACCACCATCTAATTAAAATCAGCTTTGTAGCTTATAGGGCAAGATGCAATCTATCTAAAACTTCATATTTGGGTAAAATAATAAATGAAATGTATTTACAAACTTATTAAATAAAGGTGTCACCTTTTATTGGGATGAAGAATGCTATAATTTTTTTTAGCTATTAAAAGACTATTTTGCCAATTCAACTATTTTGTTTCTACTTATGCCAGGAAAGCTATTTTTGTTGTATCTATCTATAATGAATAAAGGTTTGGGAGCACTTCTAGCTGAGAATGATGATGCTAAAAAAGAAAATTTCATGTAATATTTAAGCCATACACTAATTTCATATGAGCATAATTATATTCCCATTGAAAAAGCATGTTTATTTATGGTATTTGTAGCACAAAAAACTATGACATTACATGCTAAACAACAAGATTATGGTTATTTCTAAAGTAGATATGATCAAGTATCTACTATCCAAAATAAATTTACAAGGTTGCATGGATAAATGGATCATGCTTTTTAGTGAGTTCAAGATAGAATACGCCAACCAAAAATCTATTAAGGGACAAGTTCTTGTAGATCAACTTGCCAAAGATCCTATTGCATAGACAACACCTCTAACATTCCAATTCCTAGATGAGTCCATTATGACCATCATTTAAAAAAAATTTAAGGTTCAACACTAAAATATATATTTTGATGGATCATTCATCTCATATTGATTGGGGGTAGACGTATTATTTATTACACCGAAGGGGGATCTTATCCATAAATCATTTCATATCAAATTTCCTTATAATAACAATGTAGATAAATATGAAACACTTACTTTAAGGATTTATCAAGAAGTACAATGGAATATTAAGCATCTCAAGGTTTATGGTTATACTTAATAAATCATTAATTAGGTTATAAACCACTTTCAGACCAAGGATGACAAGTTGGTGTCATACAAGGCCATGGCTGATACTTTCAAATAATAGATTACTAACATATATTTTGAACACATACCAAGGGACAATAATAGGATAATGGATGCCATGGCCACCATTGGATATTTGGTACATCATATAAATAAGGCACAAGAATATCAATTCCTCATTAAAAATATTCTAGACCCAACTCACAAACCTTCAACCATCACAATGATCTGTGATATTGTTGGTGCCAGATCTATATGGTATTTAGACCTTTTTACCTATCTGAGTGACCATATTATGCCACCATACCTATATTAAAAACAAAAAAAGGCCTTGACTCACCAAGTGTCAAATATACCTTACTTGGACCAACCCTCTATCATCACAACTTTGATGGAGCTATGCTTCTTTATTTGAACTTGACATAATCAACATTCGTGTTATAGGAAGTTCATAAAGGATTATGTTTCAAAAACAAACAAGGCCATCCTAGCTAAAAATATCCTATGTAATAGGTATTATTGGACAACTATGGATGTAGATGTAGCTGCTTATATCAAAAAGTGTGACAAATATCAAAGGCATGCCAATATGATTCATGTCTTGGTTAAGAATCTAAAACCAATGTTTACACCATGGCCATTTGTGACATGGGGCCTCAACCTCATTAGGAATTTTAACTCCACTTCATATGATGACAATAAACATATACTTACTACTATCAAATATTTCACTAAGTGGGTTGAATATATACCACTCAGTTGTGTGATTGGAAAATAAATTTTCAAGTTCATCTTTAACCATCTCATTTTCCACTATGGTATCCCATCCAACATTATATTTGATAATGGTGGATATTTTAAAAATAAGGATGTCAAATTGCTCTATGATAATTACAACATTACTCAATATGTATATACTGCATATTACCCACAAGATAATGGCCAAGCTGAAGCATCTAAAAAAACCATTGTCAAAATCCTTAAAAATATTATAAATGATGTTGGCCATGATTGGCACCTCAAAATATTTTTTTCCCTTTGGGAATACCACAATAATTACCATACTCCAAAATGAACCACTCCATATTCCTAAGTTTATGGAACTAAGTCCATTCTTCCCATTGACTTCGAGTTACATTCTTTGTGCATATATTTTAATCATGTCTTAGATGATACATATTATCAAGTAGCTCACATATAAGAGATAGAGTTACTTAATGAGAAACACATGATCACTATTAACAACCTTCAAGCATACCATAAAAAACTCCATGGACATTATAATCGACACGTTAAACATAGAGAATTTGAACGTGATCTTATTCTCAAAGATAACTAATAAAATACCATGTTTGAGAAGAATTCACAAGGGCAAGTTCAAAACCAACTAGATAGACCCCTATATCATTGTTAAAAATTATGGCTCTGGAGCATACAAAATCACTACAACAAATGAGGATAAACTTTATGATCTGATGAACATTATACATCTCAATTATTACTTTAATTAAAAGACTTAAAGCATTGTCTGTGAGATCCATTTTCATTATACTATAATATCAACATTCTTAATTATACCATACCCTTTACCATTCTATGATACCTTTCCTATTGACCAGAGTTGTTTTTACCCTCCCTAAACTAGCCCTTTAACCTTGGTTTCATTCCATTAGTTCTTTAGGTACCTTCAATGAGGGGATTCAGATTAAGTTTCACCAGTTGATTCAATTTTAAACATCAACTATATTTTGGACCAATATGATAGTGGTTTGGCCAATACATAATTAATTTATTTTTTTGTTTCCTTTTTAGTACTACTGGTTAAAATAACCTTTGGGAAAATAAGAGTGTCATCATCATCTTGCTAATTATAGTTGCCTATGGGAAAATTATTATCATTGACTTATGTCATTATTTCTTAATTATAACTACCTATGGGTAAATTAAGAATAACACCTTTATTGATGAGTCCACATTATGACTCATTATTTGCATAATATTCCATTATTCATAACCTTAGACATGTCATTTTATTGAGCATTGCATGTAGTCTTAGGATTTAGAACTAACCTAATGTATAAAGTAGATGCTTTTATCTCTATAAACTTGTATGAGTCTAAGTTAGCTTTCTTTACATGATGTTTTAACCATTTTCATGTTTAGTCTTCATATTTTTATATGTATAGGAAATAATATCATTTAATAA
The DNA here is from genome assembly GCA_037957365.1 of Torreya grandis. NCBI lineage: Eukaryota > Viridiplantae > Streptophyta > Pinopsida > Cupressales > Taxaceae > Torreya > Torreya grandis. The sequence goes on from JARHVA010005756.1 coordinate 82,985, forward strand.
GAGTTTTAACAAGATCTCATGAAGATAAAGATGTTTTAAGACATAAAACTAATCATTTGAAGCACAGTTACGGATTCTATCACCCAACTATGGATTCTATCATTTAGATACAAAATCTATCAACTAGTTATAGATTACATCAATCAACTATAGATTCTACTAGTTAGCTACATATTTCAATAGTTGACTATAGATTACCAAAGTTATACTACAAATTATCATAGTTAACTCCATATTTTGTAATAACATCTTCCAAAGAATTCAATAATATTTTCCACCTTATCCATCATGATATAAAGACTATTTTTGATATATTTTTCTTTTGTACATGTATATACAAACTCCTATTATTGTATAGTCTTCCATTTATGGAAGTTGTCATTTCAGGCTACAACTCCAAGTCAAAAGATATGGATATGTTATATGTATATATTTGGTAGTTAGATATAGCTAAGCATAGTAATTATAGTCTCATGTGGATCTTTCTAATTTTGTATAGATCTTATTGTAATGTTTCTATGTTTTGGATATATCTCCCAATCTCTTTAAAAATCTTCTAGTTCTAAGTCAGTTATTTCCTAATTTATAAGATAGTAAGTTTATTTTACATAGAATAAAAGGATAGATTTATGTTGAATCTGGAGACATATAGATATACAAAGATTTTATAATTTTGGTTATTTTTGAATACAAGAAGACTCGCAATAGTTGGCTCTTTCAATCCATGTGTCGAGATATCATTTTAAGACTGAGTAGATTCAAAACTCAATCCAAGGGTGAGCAAGGGCCCACTCCACAAGGAGACATGACACTTTATTTTGGTATTTATGAAGTTTATTTATTATTTATTTTAATCGAAATTGATATATATGTTTTGTGTGATTAGACTTATAACCTACATGATAAAATAGATAATTAGTGTGACTACTTTTAGATTTGCATAAGAAATTATCATTCCTTTAATTCTTGTAACTTTTAAATTGTAAGTATGGATTTGAGATTTGGTTTTAGTGAGTTTAATTTGAAGTATTGTGTGATTACTTTTAGATTATTCCATTCAGTACAGTTTGGTTTTTTTACATTTCCTACAAGAGTGTTTCTTTTTAGCATTAGCTTATATTATTATAAATAGACATTAGGTTAGAAAAACATCATAAAACCCACAAAATAGTATTTTTAGTTGAAACAATAAATACCTTACTACTAACAACCTTGGACACTGGCCATGGTAAGAATTGACACCAAAAAAGGTTGGTTAAATGAAGGGGTAACAATGACACCCATGATTTTTGGTGCCATTGCTAAGGAATTATTTAAAAGTGTTAGTAAGGTAAACACTCATGCTAATAGTAAAAATATAAAAAAACACAAAAATATAATAAAATCTCTCTCTTATCAAATATATGTATATGAGTAGGCAAAGGGATTCATAAGAAAGGTTTGTTCCAAAAGATCCTAATCCTTTACAAGAAAGAATCAAAACATTTTCAGAAAAGACAAAAAGTTTGCAAAAATAAATGAGTCTTTCAAAAGTACCTTTAGGGATCTAGAAGAATCTTTCTCTACAAGAGCTAAGGTTTCAGACACTAAAAAACTAGAATCACCTCCTCTCAATAGAAATCTATTTGGCATGGGAGAAAATATAGACCATTTTAGATAATATTCATAGAAATCCTCTTGAGAGGACTTTCTCTTATCCTATTGTCTTTGATATGATGATTGAATAACAATGAAAAATATTCCCCATCCAGTCTACCTACTTTTAAAGGTCTATCCACTCAAGACCCAGACCAATTTATTTTTGAGTTCAAATTCCTCTGCCAAACCTAGGATTACACTTCAGACAACCAAAAGTTGAATCTCTTTCCTTCTACTTTGAATGAAGGAGCAATGAGGTTATTCATGGAACTATCAAGGAAATCCATTGGCACTCGGAGAGAAATGAAAAATTATTCTTGAAAAAATACCAAGATTACTATAGGGTGAAGGATAGGAAAGAAGAATTTTTCAAAATAAACCAAAATGAAGATGAGAACCTTAAAGATTACTTAGATCAGTCTAATTTTGCCTACACCAGATCTGGTTATGAGCTATCTATAGATGTGATCAAATATATTTTTCTTAAAGGATTGGATGACTCCTCTAAGGATTCCTTGAATCTTATAGGGAAGTGAGATATTACCAGACTATAATTACAAGAGATCACACATTTATGTAGAAACTAATCTAGGATAAAACCTAGAAGTAGAAGAGGGAAACTAGGGAAATCTAGTGATGTAAGCCAACTCATGAAAGAACTAACAAACTTCAAAAAAAATATACTAGTTTAACTAAATTCAAACTAAATGGATTACAAGCTAAGGATAAATATAACACTGAACCACTAGAGATCTATTGTCCAAAGTGTAGATTAAAACATGCACTTAGGGAATGTCCTCTATACAAAATAGAAATATGTGAAATATGTGATGCTCAGGATCATGACACAAAGAATTATAGTCACCTTCCTAATCATAAGAACTATTTTAAATAGAATTCATGGACCATAAAATAAATCAACTATGTTTAGAGACAAGGAAATAGTTTTCAACAAAATTAAAACTTTGGCTCAAGGATTCCTTTTCCATAATGCCATGCACTTTCGCAAGTGTGTGTAGTACCACCATAATGGGGCACCCAAGAATGGATGCCACAATAATAGATGATGCCCCAACCTTTTAAACAAACTTAGATACCCCAAGGTCATTATAAATCATGGACAAATATATATTAGAATCTGGGTCCAAACTATAAACAACAACAAATAATGTATCCAAAACAACAACAAGAATAAGCATTAATGTCTCCTCAAGGAAATCAAGAAATCCCTATAGAGAAAGTAAGCCAACCTCAGCTACCTACTCAGCCAGTAACAAATCCAAAGAAAAAACAAGTTTATGTAAATGATCAAGGTGAAACCATTTGGGTAGGTGTTATTGAAAGTGTAGACATACATCTCAGACCAAGAAAAACATTACAAGAACCTCAAATTATTATTATAGGATTAATTCAAGAAAAAACAAGTTCACAGACTTAACTAGAAAAATAAGAAGAGTTAAAAGAGAAATCTATAAAAATGAAGGAAGTCATCATAACTCCTCCATATTTTCCTTTTCCAAAAATATTGAAGGAAGTGGAAGACAACAAGGAATCTGAATTATATCAAGAACTCAAGAAACTCAACATAGAAATTCCATTATTACAAGCCATTAAGGATATTATAGAACTAATTAGGGTGATCAAAAGATTGTGTATCATGACACCTAGTATAAAAAGACAATATCCTAAGACCATATAGGTAGATGACAAGCTTACTAATTTATTAACATGTATGTTACTTTTGCTTAAATATGGGGATCTATAAAATCCTATCATTTTTATAAATATTGGAAAGTAGGAGATACCAAATGTATTGGTGGACTTGGGATCTACTATTCATGTAATGACTACAGACACCATGCAAAATATTTCTTTGAAATATATACAACTAGCTACCAGAATCTTATAGATGACAAATCACTCCACTACCAAACTAGGTGTCATTGAGGATATAACATTGACTATAGAGTCATGGGAATACCTTGTTGACTTTATTGTCTTCCATCCCCCCAAAAAAACTAGATACCCATTGATTATAAAAAGACCTTGGTTAGTAACTATAGAGACATTGATTATTATAGATAAGGAGATATGACCATATTAAATGGTGTTAAATAAAAATGTATTTATTTATATCCACCTACTCAAGCATCAATAAATTCTATCAAACAGTTATGGGTAGATCAACCTAATGAAAAATGTGATAGTATCTCCTCTCTATCTATATTCAAAATCATTGATCATGTGGAATAAGTAGAGGATGAGTTATTAAGAAGTATCAAAACTACTATGGATCTTGATAGTCCAGCTACAAATCTTGACAGTCCAACTACAAATCTTGATAGTCTAGTTACAAATCTTGATAGTATAGCTATGGATTTAAACAGAATGTCCTTTCATGATGCATTTCATATCCTTTTGATCACCCATCCTTTTACACCTCTTCTGACATGTTATATGACCATCAAAACATTCAAAATAGTGCTATGTAGTGGGCACATGAATGCTAAAATTAATTCTTAATAGCCTTCCATTGTCCTTTAGCTGGAGTGATTTCTATAGGATATACATTTATCAAAGATACTGTCACATTCCATACATTATCACCACATCCTTATCCTCTCAACTCATTAATGAGTGAATTCAAACAAATAGATTCTTTGCATCCAAGAACTAAATAAATCATAGTAGTACCATAAAAGACAATATAAATTTTTTATTGACAGATGATCAGGAAGTAAAAGTTTTTAATGTATTCATAGAATATACTCAAGCTTTTACTTGAGAATATCAAGACAAGAAGGAAAAAAATCCAAGAGTATACACACATTATATCTACATAGATAACATTAAACCGGTAAGGTAACCTCAAAGAAGAATTAATACTCCCTTAAGAGATATTGTGAAAACTAAAATTGAAAAAATGATAGGTGTGGGATGCATTTATCCTATTTCTAACAACCAATGGGTCTCTCCTTTGGTTATTTTTACTAAGAAAAATGGTAAATGGAGAGTATGTGTAGACTATAAGGAATTCAATAAATAAATCATGAGATATTACTTCCCTTTACTCTTTATTGATCAAGTACTTGACAACTTAGTAGGGAATATATTTTTCTTTCTTAGATGTCTTTAGTGGGTATAACCAGATACAAGTGGCACCTAAATACCAAGATAAAACAATCTTCACTTTTCCATAGGGGACATTTGCATATATAGTCTTTCCATTTGGTTTATACAATGCACTTGCCACTTTCCAATGAGCAGTCTTATCCATATTTTTAGATTTAACCAATGACTGTGTGGAGGTTTACATGGATAATTTTAATATTCATGGAGATTCCTTTTATGAAAGCTTGAAAAATCTTATAAAAGTAATACAAAGATGTGAGGATCACCATTTGTCTTTAAGTCATGAAAAGTGTTTTATCATGGTAGAAGAAGGTATAGTTTTAGGACATCATATTTATATAAAAGGAATCCAAGTTGATCAAAAGACAATTGAAGTCATCTCAAACATACCTATTCCTCAAAATCAAACTGATATTAAGAGCTTCTTAAGCCATGTAGGATACTACTAAATGTTTATAGAATATTTTAGCAAGATTACTGCTCCAATATTTGCTTTGCTAACAAAAGATATTTAGTTTGCATAGAATTCAGACTACCAACAAGCCTTTGAAACCATCAAGGAAAAGCTGAGTATTGAACTAGTCCTAAGAGGACCTAACTGGTCAAATCCATTCTATATTTATACTGATGCATCTAATTATGCTATGGAAGCTGATTTGGGAAAAAAATATGAAGATGATCAAATGTATGCCATGACTTCAAATGAAATAAACTACACAACCACTGAGAAAGAATTATTTGTAATTTATGCCATAAATAAATTTAGTCACTATATTATTGGTTGTAAAATATTATATATACTAATCATGTAGATATCAGGTATTTGATGAACAAGGCCAGTGGTAGGAAGAAGAATTATCATGTGGCTATTATTGTTACATGAATTTGATATAACAATTAATGATAAACTAGGTAAATTCAACATGGTTGCTGATTTTCATTCTAAATTAAACAATGTAGATGAAGAAAAACTCATAGAAGATAGTTTTCTAGATGAACAATTATTTTTTGTTACAACACAATCACCTTGGTTTGCTGACATAGCAAACTTTTTGGCTATAGGGAAGTTTTATTTTTTAGTTTACCAAAAAAGAAAAGAAATGTTTGATTAAAGTTAGTTCTTCTTATAAATGGATTAATGGTATATTGTTTAAACTTGGACCTGATCATGTTTTCCACAGGTGTGTAAAAGAGAATGAAATGTATGACATCATTCATACTTGTCATGATGAACTTGGTGGAGGACACTATTTAGCTAAAATAATAATACATAAGATCCTTGGAGCTGGTTACTTTTGGCTAAATCTTCACAAACAAATCAAAGCATATGTTTGGCAATGTGATCCATGTTAGAGAATGGGGAAACATGCACTATCCTATGAGATGCCCCTCCATCCTCAAGTAGTTATAGAACCTTTTGAGAAGTGGGGTATGGACTTTGTTTGGCCCATAGATCCACCTTCTCAAGGTAAATAATACTTGTTTTTGTATACAAATTATGTGACTAAATAGGTTGAAGTACAAGATCTTTATTTTTCAAGAGAAGAGGCAATAATAGACTTTTTATATTCCAAGATCATGCAATGTTTTGGAGCATTAAGGGAGATAGTGTCTAATCAAGGACCTCAGTTCATGTCCAACATGATCCAAGAATTCACAGAGATTTACCAAGTCAACCATAGAAAATGTTCTCCATACCATCCTCAACAAAATGGATAGGTAGAAGTTACTATTAGAGAATTAGAGAATATCCTTACCAAGATAGTCAGTAATAATAGAAAGAATTGGGGAACCAAACTTCTAGAAGATGTATGGGAATATAACACCACATGGAAGACCACTATTGGATGAGAAAATTTTATAATTAGATGAGTTAGATGAGATGAGAACATAAGTTTTATAGTAGATAGAGATGAAGCAGTATTAGAGGTAGCAATGGCATGATTTTCACATCAAATAATGACATTTCAAAGAAGGAGATTGGACACTTTTGTATGATTCTAAGTATCAACACTTCAAAGGTAAGCTAAGAACTAAATGGTTAGGACTATTTAAGATAGAAAATATTTTTAGCAATGGTTCAGGGCAATTATTACCTATAGATGGAAATTAGAAAACACTTCTTGTATCTTGGTAATGGATATTAGTTGAAGCTATACCAAAATCCTTTCAGTAAATAAGAATTCATCTAGTTGGTACAAAATGAGTTTAACACCATAGATGAACTCAAATATTCCATAGATATTGATCCTTGAAGACAAGAAGACCTAAATAAAGTAAGAGGATCCACCTCTTCTCTAAATATACAAAAAATCAACAATGAAAATACTTAGGGATGTTGTTGACAGTCATGATCAAAAAACCAACTTGTTGGCTATTCATGTGCTTCATGATGAATCTTGATCAAAAAACCAATACATGAGTGGACAAAGGCCAAAAACTAAAAAAATAATAAAAAATAAGAAAAGTGATTTAAAAAACTCAAGAATCATGACAGATTATATTTTTTCTAAAGCAATAAAATTGAATGTTATTAGTTTCTATACTCTTCCTCATAACTAATTCATGTAATTTTCTATGTTAGAATAGGAAACTAAGTCAAACAAGGATAATATCATGGTTTGTAAGGTATAGTGTTTATCCTTCTACTAAACATTAGTTTTGAATTTTTAAGTTTGTATGCATATGATCAAATATTTGGTACAAAATTCCCATAAAGTGTTATAAGGAGAATATTCCCATTACTTCAGCAAAGGATCTATTCAAAAAGTTACATGTTGAAAATTTAAGTGTATGCTATAGAAATTTTCCTCTCAAGCTATAATTCATTTTATGATGACATGTCCTTATCATCATATTACATTCATGTGGATAAAGAAATGGCTAAAAATTTGGTAGTGGAATAATTACGAATGAATGAAAAGGGGCAAAGTACGTAATCATTGTTATTTTAAACTAGCATTATCATAATTATTTGACACACTCTATGTTTTATCTGTAACAAATAACTAAAAGAGATATTGTTGCTATCCATTTTTTTCTAGTGAAGCATATTTATTTTGAAAATATAGTTGTGGGTTGAATGTGCTTTAAGAAAAATTAGAACTCAAGATGGGGTAGAATAAAAATTTTGAACCAAAAATTGCAAATGATATTTTAAGGGATGAGCCAGTCAAGCAGGTATTTACAATAATTGGATGGATTGAATTCCTCCTAAAATTTTAGGGGTTTAAAGAACTTGTCATAAATTTTATCTTCCATTTTAAAACACACTTTTTCTACTATTTGAGGTGTACAAATTCTATTCTCTACTCAATTTCTTAGTGAGTTATCAGGAATTCTAGATGAGGGGGCACAAATTGTAGGCAAATATTCCTTCAATAATCTCATTTAAATACTTAGTAGCAAAAGGAAATCAGTGCCACTTTATGTCCAAGATGTCAAAGGAAAGATCAAAGGCATCAATAGGAATTCTATACATGAACCCTAGAGGTTAGTTTCTTTCTAGCTAATAAAATACTTAACTTGTGAAGGTCAATGTAGTGTCCTAAGATGCATAGTAATGAGAATGCTAATACATCTAAGGTATGATATGAAATAAACTTAGCACTAAATTAATCTATCCTTATTATTTTTAGGACCCATTCAGGTTATGGCCATGCAATACCCCAAAATTCCATCTCTCATTTACCACCATGGACTAATCTAATTGATCATCCAACACCAATTTTTGCAATAAAAAAATGGTATAGAATCTTGAACTACCTTTCATGAGGGTAAAAAGAGCAAAAACCTAGAATTTATAAGCACACACCTCTAAACCTTCAGGCCTTAAGTTCTAGAGCTCCACCTAGAACTTATTCTAAAGTAATTGTTCCCAAATCCAATTGACATACGTGATCCACATTTAGAGCTAGTACACTTAAATCCCCAATTCCTTTTAAAAAGATTTCACCACTTGATCCAAGAATAAAATTGAGGCTTAGATATTCTACCATAAATCCTAAAAAAATCCTCAATTTACCCGTATACATGAACCTATCCAAATTATTGAGAATGAATCATCAGTAGACCCTGTCTCATAGCCTATACCTAAAAGAAACTCATGTGTATAAATTATTTCTCTCCCTCAGAAGACAAGAAGGAAATTTATATTGGCTATTGATAGTGATGAAACTATAGCTACAAAAACCCTAAATAGTCTATGATAAGACACTACGCCCATTGATAGTGAGGCAAAAAATAGGGAGGAAGTATAAACACCTCTTCCATAGGATGATTTTGAATAAACTATTCCTAAAGATGTTACTACTCCCTCCACATAGAAATAAATAGACAAAGGGAAGGCTACAATAACTGAAGAAGAAGATAAACCTTCTAAATGAGTAGATGATGTAGAGTTACATCATGCTTTCTCATTATCTCAGCTAGAGGCCATAGTTAAACAAAATACAAAATATATTGGTAGGTTAATCTCTTTAGCTTGGAATACAGATTTTGTCATTGCCCTTCTAATGAAACAAATAGAAAATATTGAAATTTAGTCTTTGAAGAAATTAGATGAATAAAAAAAAGGATATTATTGATTTATGGAGCTATACTAGAACACTTTAGGAAGACAATATCTATTTGAGAAGAAATATTCTAAAGTCTGAACAAGAAAATGTTAGATTAAGAGCTCAAAAAGGTTGAATATCCTTTAATATTCCTCCTAAATTCATGAAAAAATAAGGTTGTCAATCCACTCTATCTATTCCTGATGTAAGAAACTAGTGGGAGTAAATTCATTCTAAGCTTAAGGAGTTGAAGAGACAAAACCACATTCTTGGGAAGGAGAAGCAACAATTATAAGAGGATCTGGCCTAGGCACAATATAAATAAGACCAAGTTAAATAAACCCTTCAATTCACCTATCAACTTATTGAAAAATTATTAGCTTGTAGGGTTCCTTCTTTTTCATACAATTTATTTTTTCATGAGCAATTTTTTAAATGGCAATTAATATAAATTTCTTATGGTTTACCCCATGAAATTAATACAAGTAATGAATTCATGATAGTGTTTTATAACAATACACCTGATAGGAAATATTTGTTATGTGAATTCTATTTGTGTGATCTCATTTTCAGGAATATAAACAATTTATTAATGAATTTGTTTGAGGGATAATTATAGCTAAGGGATCTCCTTTCTACATATAGGAATCAAATTACATGGAAAGATAGATATGATGATCTTATAAACACTGCAAGAGATATTGGTATATGTATTAGACCATAAATTAGTGATGCATAACACATATTAGATAAATTACAAAGTTTTTATCAACAACCTAGGATCTGTGACCATTATCTCAATACTTTTCAAGATGACCTACTCACTTTTAAATTATTTATTCAACACTTGTTTGATCAAGTAGTGATTTATTACAGACAACACTAGCATATCTTACTAGTCACCCTAAGACAGATAATTTTTTTCCCTAACACTATCCAATAGAGCCTTAGGAAAGATAAGATCACCATTTGGATAATTATAGATTTACTTAAAGGGGATAGATGGAAACCATAGATAGGGATGAGATTCATACCTCTTTTATTACTCTCCCCTATGTCTCCATGGTAAAATATAAGATCTCAATCTGATGAGTAATTTCCTATTTGGATCCACTTTGTAAAAAGAGATATGAAATTTAATCCTCACTATCAAAGGATATCTTAGGATTTGTATTCCATCCATGATTTGAGTCTCAATCTGGAGTAGAGGGTTCATAATTATGAGGATAAAGAGAGTTAGTTTGTAATGGGACTTGAAAAGGGTAAGGTATGGGGAAAATGATGAGTCCATATTATGACTCATTTTTCCATAATATGCCATCATTCATAACCTTAAACATGTCATTTGATTGAGCATTGCATGTTGTCTTAGGATTTAGAACTAGCATGAGGTATAAATTAGATGCTTTTATCTTTATAAACTTGTGTGAGTCTAAGTTATATTTCTTTGCATGATGTTGTGACCGTTTACATGTTTAGTATTCATATTTTGATATGTCCATGCAATAATAGCATTTAAAAAGAGTTTAGACAAGATCTCATAAAGATAAGGATGTTTCAAGATAAAGAATTGATCATTTGAAGAATAACTATGAATTCTATCATCCAACTATAGATTATGTCAGTCAGCTATGGATTACGCCAGCCAGCTACAAATTACATTAGTCAACTATGGATTTTACTAGTTAGTTATGGATTTCAATAGTTGACGACATATTACCAATTTGTGCTACAAATTGTCACCGTTCACTCCAAATTTAGTCATAGCATGTTCCAAAGTATTTAAGAGGATTTTACACCTTCTACATGATGATCTTAAGACTCGTTTTGATATTTTCTATTTTTGTACATGCATATATATAGACTCTTATTTATATATGATCTTATATTTATGGAAGTTCTCTTTTCAGGCTATAACTCTAAGTCAGAACATATCAATATGTTATATGTATAGATTTGGTAGTTAGATATAGCTAAATGTAGCAGTTGTAATCTCATGTGGATATTTTTGATTTTGCATATATCTTATTGCAATATTTCTCTATTTTAGCTATATCTTCATATTTCTTTAAATATATTCTTATTCTAAGTTAGTTAAGTTATTGCCTAATTTTTAGGATAGTAAGTTTCTTTTGCATAGAATAAAAGGACAAATCCATGTTGGATCTAGAGACATATAGATATACACAAATATTATAATTTTCATTTTTTTTAATACAAGAATACTTGTAGTAGTTTACTCTTTCAATCCATGTGTAAAGATATCATTTTAAGACTATGTTGATTCAAAATTGAATACAAGGGTGAGCAATGGCTCACTCCCCAAATAGACATGAGACATTATTTTGGTATTTGTAAAGGCTATTTCTTATTTGTTTTAATTGAAATTGATATATATGTTTTGTGTGATTAGACTTATAAAATTTAGGATAGAATAGATAATTAGTGTGATTATTTTTAGATTTTCATAATCATTTATCATTCTTTTAATTATTGTAACTTTTATTTTGTAATCATGGATTTGAGATTTGGTTATAGTGAGTTTACTTTGTAACATTGTGTGATTGATTTCAAATTATTCCATTCATCACAGTTTGGTTTGTTTACATTTCCTACAAGAGTGTTTCTTTTCTACATTAGTTTATATTCTTAGAAATAAACATTAGGTTAGTACAACATTAAAAATCCCCCAAAATAGTATTATTAGCCAAAATAATAAATACCTTATTACAAATAGCATTGGACACTAGCCTTGGTAAGAATTGACTCCAACAAAGGTTGGTTAAATGAAGGGGTAACAATGACCCCCATAATTTATCATGCCTTGAAATAACAACTTGACATTCATATGCCATATTGTACCATTTTCTTACTTTGCCTATTTTTATGAATTTTTTACTATCTAGTCAATTTCCTCTACTAGAACATAAAACTACAGTGACTTGAGGTTCCATACTGAGACTATGTGATGCAAGAGCAACACATAATGCAAACAAAATAATGTTTTGTATCAGGTCATGATTGGTTTGAATTTTAAAGTATCTATAAATTTGAGATAAAAATTGGATAAATCCTAGAGTCTAGTTGTTGGAGAAGATCAAGATCATGTTATAAATACTGATAGTCAACATACCAGAGTTGTACAAGTTGTTAAAAAATCAAGATCAAAATGCAAAGGGTAAGGATGAGAAAATTTGAAAAATTCTCAAGGTGGTTGAGAAACTTTAGACAACCACCACCTAAAATTGGGACTTTGTTTCAGAGAAATAAGGCTCATCAAAGAGTCAAATAAAAATTATTAAAAGACTAGCGAGCTTTTGCATAGCAAAAGAAGATATGGGTTATTTCAGGAGTGGAATATGTCAATAAAATTCATACTCAAGATACAATAGTGTAGAGAGGAAAAAACAAATAGGAATGTCTGAGTAAGAGGCATGTAGTAGTAGTCTAATCTAGTATAGGTCTGTATATGTAATTTGAGATTCAATCAATAAATAAGATAGTTCTCAATAACATAATGTTTATTATACTTCTTATATGTGGATTTATGAATTTTTAGCATATTAAAGAGGGTAACTTTCCATAGAATATTTAAACCATGACTATATGTAAAGTTACAAGGGTCTAGGCAAGAAAAGGGGACTGTGAGAGAGGATTTTAAACATAAATCAAGTGCATGAATAGAAAAGACCATCTAAAAGGTAAGAGATATTAAATTTATGCACTATCTTCAGCTCATAAGTCTACAAGAAGTGCATCTAATCATATTAAAATCTCTCAGGTTAATACATAATAGGTGTTTTTCGAAAAGTTGCTTATAGAAATTTGATTTTATGTATAAAGGATTATATGAGTTTGATTTAGTGATTGGAAGAGCTCTATAAAGAAGAGTCAAAGCTTTGGAAATATGTGTGTAGAATTTGAAAGGAGTTAATATATTCTTAAATATAATTCATTCTTTTTATTGATAAAGATGTATTATCTACATACATAGACAGTCGATAAATAAAGTCCAAAAGGTAAGGAATTAATTTCAATCAATATTGAAATACAGAGTTTAGAATTCAAACATGTTTCATAACACTTAAAGCTATCATTATATCCAAGTGTTATTAAATTATATAAGGACAAGGTATAAATATATATCCTAGGTGAAGGAGTAAGGAGGTGAATTGAATTCCCCTGACATTGAAAAATGCATAAACCCAAATTGAGATTTCAGTAAATAGATTTTGTTGGATCTTGCAAATGGCAACCTTGAAAGAGGAATTATGGGTTCATGGAAGTGTTGGAAAATCTAAATATAAGTATGTAAGGAAGGGACTAATCTATTGGAAAAAATTTCACTAATAATACAAGGCTTAATCAATAAATACAATAATTTAGATCCTCGACAAAGCTTAATAAAGCTAAATTTCCTCACTTGGGTATAATTTTTTTTATTATTTTACATATTCCAACACGTTTCAATCAATAATAATGTTTATAAACTTAAATTAAGTCTATGGGAACCAAAAAAGGATTCTTAGGTCTCATAACCCCATGTTTATACTAACAATTAAACTTACAATCAAGTTAAATACAAAATAGAGGATTTATACAAAGAAACTAAAGTTAGAAATGGGAGTATTGAAGATATACAACCGCTATTTTGACCTTTCTTTTGTCTTAAAATTGCATATGATTTTTTTAAAAACAAAACACTCACTCTTAAGTTGTCAAAATCTTTGATTACAAGTTTAATTACAATCAAATGACGGACTTTAAAACAATTAATAACTCCATATTGAGAATCTTCAAGTGCATATAAAAGGAGTTCGCATGTTATGATCGAGTCACAGTTGACTCAAAATGAATCACAAAGATATAAGTCATCTCTTTTGAAAATTTGCTTAAGAAAATGATAAGTTTTTGAAGGGTGTTAATATAATGGTAAAGGTGTATGTTTCCATAGATGAAGTGTGTGTGTGTGTGTGTGTGTGTGTGTGTGTGTGTCGATATATACATACATAAATACATATATATATATATATATATATATATATATATATATATATATATATATATATATATGATTCATGTTTCAAACTTGAGAGAATTTTTTGAAGAAACCTTACATGAAGGATTGAAATACTAGTCCTTTTTCAGAGAAGTGACTCATTGCATAAGATATAGTGAAAGATTTATGAAACACTATGTATCATTTATGGTATTAGAGCGTAGAAGCTCTTTGGGAAATGATAAATTAAATAATTTTATGAAATATTTCACTAGTTTATCCTCAGTTTTTTATGCAAGATTGGGTGAAATGTTAGTGTCTTAGGGCATAAATGCATGTCAGGTATAAGAGAAATATTATGCAGTTACAAGTTAATGAAAAGAGTGCAGAGACAGAGGGCACATGATAAAGAGTGGAGCATAGTTTTTGGAGAAGGTATGTTGATGATATATTTTGAAATTTGATTGTAGGAAATCGATATGAATTAAAAAAAATCTACAAGTTGTAGCTTTAAAATTTGTTTTTTTTGTAGTGTTAGATATTTTACAAGGAGTTATGGTTATAGCACTTGTAAGCCATTAAGGCTTAAGAGAGAAAATAAGCCATGGAAGGATTAAGTAAAAAGAAGAGCTCAGAGAAGCTCAAGTGGAGAGCATAGAAGTTTCTTGGTGTAGATAAAATTAAAAAGAAGAAAGTCAAGAGACCAGAGTGAAATAGATCTAGGTGAGGCTTGGAGAAATTTTTAAAGAGACTAAAGAGTTGGTTGAGATAAAAGGTACAGTGAGAAAATCATAGAGGAAAATGGAAGAAATGCCAAGTAAGAACTAAAATAAGAAGAAGAAGAGTACCCCAATGAAGGGAGTGTTGATTAATAAAAGTGAAATAAAGAGATAAGAGAGAGGATTGAGAAGATAAAACTCATGATGGAGCACCTACAAGAGAATGGAAGAGATAAGTTGATAGTAGAAATAAGAAAATGCAAGATGCCCAATAAATCAACTTGTGGAAAGAAGGCAAAAAAAAGAGATGATCAGGAATATGAGAAAATAAATAAAGGTGTTGGAGACTAATTCTAAGAAGGAAGGTAGAAGAAAGGTAATCAAGCCTCAAAGTTTTAGTTCTATTTTTTTTTGTGAATGTATCTTTTCAAGTACAAAATAAAAATTAAAAGATAGTGCCCAAGATGAAGCAATTATTTTTGAAGGAATGTTAATGAATCTTGAATTATCAAATTCAAAGATGTAGCAAGAAGAATATGAGGAAGAAATCAAAGAAGTTCTTGTTATGAGAAGTTCAAGTGGGGATGAAGAAGTGATAAATGCATTCTTAACATCTATTGAAGGAGAAATATGTGAAGAATATATGGATGCAAGCATCCCTAAATATGAAAAAAAAATTAAGGTTATGGATTAAAGATTCAGTCCACAAATAGGGAAAGATAATAGTTTGAAGTCTGGAGAGAGAGAAATACAAAATAGGGAAATGAAAGGAGATATTTCCAAGGGGATGAAATAATTTATTTTTGTTCATCATTTGGTAAATTTGTTATTTATTTTGACATGGTATTTTTGGTCATCACAAAAAAATATAAAATGTGTAGAAAATCCCATTAATGGAATGTGTGAATACGAACAAGTATTTTTTAAGACAAAAAGAAACAATTATGACCTTACAGTAGATTTAGTTATGAAAAGTAGAGTGCTAATAGATTTTTACAAAAGAAGGATAGAAGCATTAGCTGAAATGAAGGTGAAAAATAATGAAGAACTAATGAAAGATATGTGTGGAGGAGGTCAACAAAATTTATAGATTAAAAAATTTCATGAAAAACTTGTGTAGTGGAAGCAGTGGAAGAAATAGGTAAATAATGTTTCCAAATAGTTAAATTATCATTTGAAATTTTTGTTGAACATGTTGAATGTATATATGAAAACTCAAGTATGGAAATATTTAGGCAAAATTTCAATTGGAATTAGATGGACAAAGGATTATCCACATGATTGGGGAAAGCATCAGAACATGCATCAATTTTTGTTTAAATTATTGAAGATAAAATGCATTTTCATTATTTTTGATAAAGGAAAGTAGCGAGAAAACAAAATGCAACGTATACTCATGAGGGGAGAATTTAAAGGAAAGATAAAATGTGATTAAAATATACAGGCATACAAGGATGAGTTTATGGTAGGTAAGGCCTTATAGGAGAACCATATGCAAGTTGATGAAGTAAACCACTTGATTGAAGAAGGTCTATGCCAAAGAAGTAAACCATGGGATCTAGGAAAAGATAGACCAAATTAGAAGAATGTTAAAAATAGAGGCATCTAAAGGAAGAAGAAATGATGGATTGATAAAGCCAGTGTTTTTGCTAATGAGTTTGTGTCATGTGCAGGTATGCTAATGAAGGAGATATCCAAGGAAGGAACAAAGTATGGTGCTATTGAGCATGTTCACCTATATGAGAAGTTAGTTGGTGAAGATGAAGACAACAAACTCCATTGGTAGAAGCAAAAAGAAAAATAATCACACATGAGCAAGAGCTCATAGAATTTTTTTTAGTCAAGTAGTTTGATGTAGGAGAATCACATAATGCAAACAAAATCATGATCTATATGATGTCATATCTGGTTTGAATTTTCAAATATCTATAAAATTGAGAGAAAATTTTGATAAATCTTAGAGTCTAGTTGTTGGAGAAGATCAAGATCATGTTATAAATACTCATAGTCAACATCCCAAAGTTGTACAAGTTGTTAAAAAATTAAGATTGACATGTAAAGGGTGAGGATGAACAAAATTGAAAAATTCTCAAGGTGGTTGAGAAACTTTAGACAATCACCACCTTAAATTGGGGATTTGTTTAATAGAAATAAGGCTCATCAATGAGTCAAAGAAGAATTATTAAAAGACTAGCGAGCTTTTTCATAGCACAAGAAGATATGGGTTATTTTAGGAGTTTATTTTTAGGACTAAAATATGTCAATAAAGTCTGTAATTAGGCTATAATAGTGTAGAAAGGAAAAAACAAATAGAAAGGGCTGAATAAGAGGCTTGTAGTAGTAGTCTAAGCTAATATGGGTATATATATGTAATTGGTGATTCAAGCAATAAATAAGATAGTTCTCAATAACATAATGTTTAATATACTTCTCATATGTGGATTTATATGTTTATGGAGTATTAGCGAGGGTAACTTACCATCAAATATATAAAGTATGACTGCATGTAAAGTTACAGGGGTCTAGGTGAGAAAAGGGGTCTGTCAGAGAGGATTTTGAACATAAATCAAGTGCATGAAGAGAAAATACAATCTAGAAGGTAAGAGATATTGAATTTATGGATTATCTTTAGCTCATCAGTCTATAATAAGTGCATCTAGTCATATTAAAATTTTTCAGGTTAATATAGAATAGGTTTTCTAAGAAAAGTTTCTTACATAGCTTTTGTTTTACCTATAAAGGCTTGTATGAGTTTGATTTAGTGATTGGAAGAGGTACATAAAGAAGATTCAAAGCTTTGGAAATATGTGTGTGGAATTTGAAAAGAGTTGATAAATTCTTAAATACAATTCATTCTTTTCCTTGATAAAGATTTATTGGCTATATACATAGATCATCAGTAAAGAAAGCCTAAAAGGTAAGGAATTAATTGCAATCAAGACTAAACTATAGAGATTTGAATTCAAACATCTTTCATAACTCTTAAAACTATCATTGTATCCAATTGTTATTACATTCTATAAGGATAAGATCTAAATATATATCCTAGGTGAAGGTATAAAGAGGCAATTGAATTCCCCTAAACTTGAATAAAGTACAAACCCAAATCCAAATTTCAATAAATATAAGTTCTTGGATCTTGAAAATGGAAACATTCAAAAAGGAACTTGGGTTCATGGAAATGTTGGAAAATATAAATATAAGTCCATAAGGAAGGGTCTAATCTATTGGAAAGATATTCACTAATAATATAAGACTCGGTTAAATTGGATCCTTGGTAAAGATTAATAAAGCTAAATTTACTCACTCAGGTATACACAATTTGATTATTTTACATCGTATATCATATTTCAATCTAAAATAATGTTTAGAAACTTATATTAAGTCTATGTCAACAAAATAGTGATGCTTAGGTCTCATAACCCCATGTTTATACTAATAGTTAAACCTGTAATCGAGTTAAATGCATAATATAAGATTTATATAAAGAAACTAAAGTTAGGAATGGGAGTATTGAGGATACACAACCCTTATCTTGACCTTTCTATTGTCTTGAAACCACATAGAATATTTTTTTAAAATAAAACACTCTCTCTTGGGTTACCAAAATTTGTGACAACAAGTTTAGTTAGAATCGAAGGAGGGACTTTGAAATCATTAATAACTCCATATTGATAATCCTCAGGTGCATGTAGAATGGTTACGCACATTAAACTAAAGTCATAATTGACTCAAAGTGAATCATAAAGATATAAGTCATCTCTTTTGAAAATTTTCTTAAGAAAATTATAAGTTTTTGAAGGGTGTTAATAAAATGGTAAAGGTGTGTGTTTCCATAGATGAAGAGCATATATAGATATATATTTATGATTCATGTTTATAACTTGAGAGAATTTTTTTAATAAACCTTGCATGAAGGATTAAAATATTAGTCCTTTGTCAGAGAAGTGACTCATTACATAAGATATAGTGAAATATTTGTGAAACACTATGCATCACTATGTAGGCAATGCTTGATTCATGTTGAGGTCAGATCAGTTACCCTTTACCATGCTTTTTCCATTTTGAGAGAAAATCATGTTTAAATGCTCTCACCATTTTGAGAGTTGCACCATTTAGTATCTCATCATCCTCTATTGAGTTGAAATACTTCAAAAAGTCCAAAATCATTTGAAAATGACCTAGAAGATAAAAAAATTATCACATTAACCTCTTCTTTACCTAAATGATTATGGAAACATTGACTAATTCACAATAAACCACTTGTCATTTAGTTTCCCCATCCTTATTGGCCCAAAATCCCACATTCTCACTATTTTCTGAGACCATTCCCATATTCCTCTACAACTCCATTGTGTTTTATTATCATCATTTTCTTCTATCCCATATTTTGGGAGAACTACATTTATCTTGAAGTTTATGTTGGACCTTGAATTTATGGCAATATGTAGGTAGTGTCCACTTTACTAGTGCATCTATAGTTATCTCAACCACCCCCTTCTTTTTCTTCTATTCCCCCATTTTTGTTTATTTGTTTCATTGTCTCATATAGTCTAGGGGCAATGTTTGTAATCTTGTTTGTTCCTTATTTGCACTAACATTGTGATTAACCATTGTTTGTGTTTGATTCATGTTATTTTATTTATTTTTATTCATTATTCTTGTTTTGTTTTGTTTATTTAATTGTTTACCTATTTGTTTTATTTCATTATTATGCTTTGATTCAGTCTATGTGCGTTCATTGGGTGATTCATTGCAAATTATTCTTGAATCCATCCATATTCATATGTTAACATTGTCATCATGTTTTTCTATCAATGGTGTATTATTTTCAATTACTTATTAGGTCGCATATTAGTACCTATGCATATTTTGGCAAAGTTCTTATGGTGTTTCATATCATGATGCCTACTATCACATGCTATAGTAAAAATAAGCTTGAGAAATCTTACAATCAATGAGGCCATGATACTTCTCCTTGGCACCTAAAAATTCTTGATCTACCCCAATTGTTTACCACATATAGAGTAATTAAATAATGAAATAATTTTAACCATTACTAGTTAGGATACACATATTCATACTAGTAGGTTGCCCAATTTCATCTTTCCCCTCTATATGAGCTTACTTTTTCTATGTGATTGCAGATGTAGTTCGTAATCCCCATTATCTAATTTCCCATCATACTCTCATCGTTCTACCTATGATTATAAATACCTCTAGGTAGATCATTGTGTACCATCCCAATTGTGATGTCAATGATTCTTACCACCTTTGGAAAAATCATTATGTATCATCCCACCTATAGAGCCAATGATTATAACAACCTATGGATAAATCATTGTGTTTCAATCTATTTGGAGGTTAATGATTATAACCACCTTTAGGAAAATAATATTATTTCTAATTCCCAACTAGGGCATGTTTTCATTATGATAATGCTTATAAATTCTTTTGGGAAAACCATTATTTCTATCTGCCCAATTGGGGCATGTTTTTATCCTACTAATGATAATGACAGTATGTGGGTAAATCATTGTTTTCCCTTTTAATTATTATAACCACCTTAGGGAAAATAATTCTCTTATTACCCTTCAATTTTTCAATGATTATAATTTCCTTTTAGAAAATAATTATCTTTTTTGTCCCACCTATGTTGAATATTATAACCACCTATTGTCAAATCACCATGTTTATCTACCCAACTACGACAACTCATCATGCCATTGATTATAACCACTTATGGGCAAATCATTGTTTTCCACCTCATTTTACCTTTTGGTCCCATAGTCTTCCTCCTTTTGAGGGACTGATCACTGACCTACTTTATAGATTGCTCCCTCAAAGGGGCATCCAAAGCTCATCCATTATCATTAAATTATTAGGCATTCAATACCTTTTCATTCTTTGAGAAGATGTTACTATCCTTGTATCTTGTAATGCTTGTCCAAATAGGGTCAAACTGTAAACACCTAAAAATGGACATAATTGGCTTTTGACTATACTTTAAATTGATTCCTAACAACCATTGAAAATTAAGACTAATAATCACTAAACATCCTAAATTTGCTTGTACATCATTAATCAAAACTCAAAACTATGTTGATGCATCCTTATTTGGGATAATAGCCTGTATGAAACAATAAAACCTCTCATACAATCTTCCTTAATCACCTTATGGCATCACAACTATCAATTTGGCCTATGGACCCATTAAGTAGGGAACGTGCACACTTGATTAAATCTTAAAATAGTAAAAAGGCAAATCAAAATCAATCATCTAATTAAACAAGAATAAATTCCTAGTTAAATTATCTATTTACAATTAATGAATATCCAAAAATGAAAATTCTAAAAAATAAAAATATCAAAGCATTTCATCATTACCTTTATGAGTTGTCAAGCTCTTTGAAAATATCCTAAAATATCTAATTTGAGAGCCATGCCTAGTAATTACAAATCATAATGACTTGACAACTATTAAATTAACTGGAGTTAGTTTTAACTTACCTAGGGTTAATGCCTAGGGTTAGTTTGAACCCATTATATGTTTAAACTCAATATTAACTCACCTTGGATGAGAGTTAATTCCTAAATTTATAAATATAAGGCCTTGTATATTAAACCATAAGATATTTTGGTGAAAATTTATTATGCACAAATATATTCAACAATTTCTTTTAATGTAGTGTTATAATGCCTAAATATCATGCAATTACTGTTGACATTCCAAAATATTAAGCCAAACAACATCAAAGCCAAGGTTCCAAGGAGATAATGAGGAAGGAAACCTCCATTGTCAAATAATTCTTGATGCACAAGCTGAGAAAGCCATTCAAAAATTCCATTTGGAGCTCCAAGGAAGGTAAAGGAATTGTTTCTTTTATGCTTTTGTTGTGCTTTCATTTAGTTTTATTACCTAAGATCTCCATAGTGTTTAGGATAGAGGTGTTGGGATTTTAGTGTGTTCATTTCATTTTTTTATGAGACTAACCTCTACTCTATGTCAAAATCCTAGTTCTCACCATCTATCAGGATCATTGAGCCTTCATACATGGATTTTGACTTGATTAAATGAACAATGCTTTCTATTTTTTTTCAAGTTTATGTGCATTTGTTTTCTTTTATTGTTGTGCCTTAATTCAGTCCATATGCATTAGTAGGGTCATCATGGGTTTTCCATATAATCATGATTTCATGCACTTATAGTTGAGTTCATCCATCGACATACATCATCAATGTTATCATGATTTTTCCTTATCACATTGTTTTTTTATATTTGTGTGTTGGATCAAGGGTCAATTATTATGAAAATTTTGGATAGATAATCATGCTATTTTATATAATTTTGTGTATTGTCATGTGTAATATCAAAAATAAAGTTGAAAAATATATGTGGAGATGTGATAGGCAATAGCTTATCCCCTTACAAAATCATATATTCAACTCAATTCAACTCATCCATTTTTGGCATTTGTCAAAATCATATCAACATATAATTATCATCATTTAAAACCATATTCCTCAATTTTTTGAACAAATACATTTGTTTGAGGTCCATTTAGCCTATGTAGGCAATGCTGATTCACATGGAGTTTATGAGGTTAGCTCGATCATTCTTATTACCATATCCATTCTTTCTCCTATTTTCAGTTTTCATTCCCATTAATTTTATTCAATAATTTCATCTAAACTAAAAATCCATGTCTAATCACATCATTTTAAAATAATTATTTCATAACTTGTAGGATCCTCGCATTCCCTTTTTCACTTCGTTCATTGAATAGTCATTATATCATATGCATGTATAATTTCACTAACATATCAAATTGTTGTCATCCATCAATGTGAATAGCTAATAATTAATATGTATAATATGTTAAATCCTTGATTTGATCTTAAAAATTAATTAATTAGTTATCCATCTAAGATAATAAATTTAACCCTACTTAGGGTAAGTCAAAGTGTGTAGCTTATCTTGGGATGTATCCTTCCCAAATCTTCTATGTTTGGGGAACATCAATCAATCATCCATCCAATCAAAGATTGAAATTTTTTGAGATATTTTTTTCCTAAATATCGATGAAACTAATCATGTAACTTATGATCATAGGGATAGGCCATTACCCAATATGCCTTACTTTGAGTAACTCAAGTTCATAGCTTTGATGGGATATTTTTCCACATCAATTCTACTTGGGGTAAATCAAATTGTGCACATTATCTTGGGATGTATCCTTCTTAAATTTTATCTACTTGGGGTAAATCAATCCATAATAATTAGAAATCAATGTGTGTAAGCATTAACTCAAGTGGGTTAATCTCATCCACTGATTAATCTCATCTATTCATCAAATCCATTATATTTTATTTATCTCTTTTTAGATATCCCATCCACATATTTCATCACCACATTCAATCTCAAGGGGATATCATACCCAATTAATTCATATTATTCATCATATAACCTTCATCCTTTACTTTGTTAGGTTTTCATTTCTTTGAAAATTTGTTACTCTACACATTGTATGTCATAACACCCTTTAAAAGAGGCAAAAAATGTAAACACCTAAAATCATAATATTTATGTCAATTTTAATCTATCTATTAATTTCATGATAACATTATCCATAAATACTAAATCAGTCCTATATACATTCTAACATCCTCTAGCCTAACCCAAACATTATTCATCACTCCCCAGCCAATTCATTACTTTCAAAAATAGCACAGAATTATAAAAACATTAAATTGCATATTATTAGTTCATTAATCCAAATTAATTAACTAATATTTCCCTAATAAAAATTTGCATGGATTTTGAATAATCCTATTTTAAAGAATCAATAAATATCCTCACAACAAACTCAAATCCAAAGCCAATCACACATTAACTAATAAAAACCAATTTTAAATACATTTCTCCACATACCTATGCAATCAACCCTTCTTCCAAATAAAATCACCTCCATGCTTGATAAATGAAAATTATTAACACATCTCAACCCCCCATTTTTGCTTTTTAACCTCTCGGATTTAATGAGAAGGAGAACTCATTCTCCACCATTAATATTTGATCAAGATCAATAGCTCCCAATCATCTTGAAATAATATAATTTGATGGTTCTCCCTCTCATTTAAATAATTAGAATGTTCTTAATAGATTTCTATCAAAATTATCAAGGATGTTATAAATTGATAACAATGGGACACACAATTCTTTACATAAAGCTTCAACCATCCTTTTCACTTATCATAAAATCATCTAGTTTGTAATGGGTTACGTTGTTCAATTTCCTATGCATATTCTATTATCTTATTTGTAAACATGTCTATGCACATCACTCTTTTTGGAAAGGAGATCCCAAGGAAAGGTATAATAGTTATGTTTACTTATTTATTTGCTTTTCTCTTCATCTTTCTCAATCGAAGGATGTATGCCTAAGTTAGTTATAGGATTTTAAATTGATTG